>BQNB010004767.1:3370-29128 GCA_026074375.1 Tanacetum coccineum | reverse complement strand
GGGAACATTCTATACTACTTCTCGGTATTATTGATTCTGCTTTTAGACTAGCCTTACTATATATATTTTATATTTTATTATATATTATATATATTTTAAGGTGTAGTTTGGCACCGATCAATTTTTGGCGCCGTTGCCGGGGAGGCTGTGAAAACGATTATCGTACGTTTGAAAATTTGTATTTATCTGTGAATATTTTCTTTTATTATAAAAAAAAAAAAAAAAAAAAAAAAAAAAAAAGTACAAAAATATTTTTCATTTCTTTTTAGTATAATTATCATTTAAAAATCCAAAAAAAAAAAAAAAAAAAAAAAAAAAAAAAAAAAAAAAAAAAAAAAAAAAAAAAATCAAAAATATAAAAACATTGTCCATAATAAAAAAGAAATAAAATTCACAACTTGGTAAAATACCAAAATATAATATTCTCAACTGAGGTATTATCATAATAAGTTCCGGTGAACTTGTTGGTTCCCAATTCGAACAAAAGATTTAAAAACTTGCCTTTTGTGTCTCTTACGACGTACGGCTCACCTCGGAAAGTTGAACAAACTATAAAGTGGGTATAAGGAGGGTTGTTCCTAGGAACTACGACCCGAAAGGAGAAATAAGCTTCGCGCTATTCCTACTCCTCCGCTCACCTGTGAGTTTATCTTTTTGAGAGCTACCGTGAAGTAAGCAGATTAATTGGTTTAAGTTGTCCTATCTCCTTGTCCGTTAAAATCAATTGTGAATCAATTTTTGAAAAAGCCAAAAAAAAAAAAATTAGTGTAAATTTTCCTTTTGTATTTCTATTTTGTGCATGCGCACTCGTTCTCAAGCCCGTAGACGTCGACAACCACAAGTTCGACAAACTTCTGTTGAATCATCTAACCTTGAGAAACCTGATAATCCTCCCATAGTTGCGATGGCTGATAATCGTACTATGGCGCAATTGCTCGAAGCACCCACCGAGGGTTACGAGGATGCGATAGTTATTCCTGAAATCACCGCGAATAACTTTGAGATCAAGCATGGTCTTCTGAATCTTGTCCAAAACAAGCAATTTTTTGGCAATGATAAAGAAGACGATAAAAGAAGAACCCACATGCCACACATCCTATATTTCAACAAGATCACTTCTACGATTGAAGATTCCGAACGTACCAAATACGTCGGTTAAGCTATGCATTTCACCGTTTCCTCTCGAAGGGCAGCCCGATTTGGCTGGAAAAAAACCCCCTCGCCCGGATTTGGCTGGAAAAAGAACCCCCTCGGTCGATTGAAACATGGGATGATCTTGTTTCGAAATTTATTAACAAATTCTTCCCTCCCTCTAAAACGACAAATCTCAGAAATGAAATCACGAGATTTCAGCAAAAATTTGATGAGACGTTTTATGAGGCTTGGGATCGTTTCAATGATCTTTTAAGGGGATGCCCTCATCATGGGTTTTCAGAATTGCATCAACTCGATACATTCTATAATGCCCTTAACTCAAATGATCAAGATTCATTGAACTCTGCTGCTGGTGGTAACTTCTTAGACAAAATGCCTCGAGAATGTTTAAAAATTATCGAGAGCAAGTCTAAGGTACGTCAATCAAGAAACAAAGCTGTTGTAGCTAAAATGAGTACAAGCTCTTCCACCCAAGCAGTCTCATCTGATGTTGCTGAACTCAAAGACATGGTTCGGGCATTAATTCTCGATAGAAAGAACCAAACCCCAGCTTCCGCCCCCGTAAAAGCGGTTGAACAAAGTTGTGTAACTTGTGGGGGAGGTCATTCTTATCAAAACTGTCCAGCCACCAATAGCAACATGTACCATGACAATATCCAAGAGTA
The DNA here is from genome assembly GCA_026074375.1 of Tanacetum coccineum. Lineage (NCBI taxonomy): Eukaryota > Viridiplantae > Streptophyta > Magnoliopsida > Asterales > Asteraceae > Tanacetum > Tanacetum coccineum. The sequence goes on along the minus strand of BQNB010004767.1, from coordinate 27,308 downwards.
TGTGTCCCAGGCCGCTGCGGCCAATTTCAACCAAGCTAATTCTGGTTATCGACCTCCGATGGTCTCAAACCAAATTCGACCTCCTGGTTTTCCTCCAGTTCAGAATCCTCATGCCAATAATCAAAACAATTTCAATCGAGGAAATAACTTCAATCAAAACAGAGGAAACAATTTCAACCAAGGTCAGATTTATCGACCTCCGGTTCATCAACCGGTAGTTAATCAACCAATAGCTCATCAAGGACCTGCTCCTCAGACACACGGTGTGTCTAAAACAGATTTTGAAAGATATGTCACAGCAAATGATGCAGTGTTGAGAAACATGCAAAACCAAGGTCAAAACCTGCAATCCCAAATGGCAAATTTGACTGATATGCTTTCAAAATTTGTTACTGCTAATACAGCTTCTACTTCCGGTTCTGGAACTCTTCCTGGTAACACTGTAACCAACCCAAAGGAAGATTTAAAAGGTATCACTACCCGAAGTGTATTCCTCCATAAGTGCTTTTGCGAGTATCAATGCATCCGGCATGGTCGGCATCTGAAAAAGCTGTTAGTTTAAAGCCATCTAGCAAGACTCTACAACTCCAACTTCGTCAACTATCGACTCCCAAGACATTACTATACTAACGTAAAAACCCACGGTAGCTAAACCAAGCAAACAGACTTGTAACTACTTCGGTTCTGGAACTCTTCCTGGTAAACACTGTTTTACCAACCCGAAATGAAAGATTTAAAAGGTATCACTACCCGAAGTGGTGTTACCATCCAAGGACCGAAAGCAGTTAATCATGACACCGAGGTGACAAAGGACACGATGCCTCCTGCTAATAACGGAAGCACCGAAGACGTCCAACCTCCTGTTGTTCAAAGTCAGTCTCGTAATCCAAATCTTGAACCCAATGTTGCTCCTGTTGTTACTCCAGTTCCTAAAGCATCAATTCCATTTCCATCAAGAAGAAATGATGAAAGGCGCAAGGAAAAAGCTAACGACCAAATCGAGAAATTTTATGAAATCTTTAGAGATTTAAGTTTCGAGATTAGCTTTACCGATGCCTTGATGCTACATGCCAAAATTTGCTTCGACTTTAAAAACTTTTGATATGGAAACAAAAGAAAAAAGAGCGAATTGGCAAGAACTCCTATTGAATGAGAACTTTCAGGCGGTCATACTCAACAAGTTATCCAAAGAAACTTGGAGACCCTGGCCGATTTCTGATTCCATGTGAATTTACAGGGATTACTACATGCAACGCATTGGCCGATCTTGGTGCAAGCATTAATCTCATGCCTTATTCTGTATGGAACAATCTATCTCTTCCTGAATTGACCCCGACTTGCATGACATTAGAACTAGCTGACCGTTCGATCACTAAACCGATCGTTTAAAAAAAAAAAAAAAAAAAAATCCCCCAGCTGAAGATTCATTGTAAATGTTGGAAAATTTCTTCCAATTTCCAGCTGACTTCGTAGTTGTTGATTTTGAACCAGACCCCCGAGTACCTTTAATTCTCGGGCGATGTTTCTTGAAAACCAGTCATGCTTTGATAGATGTTTATGAAGGTGAGATTACCCTTCATGTTGGCAAGGAGGCCATCACATTCAATCTGGACCAAACTTCAAGATACACAGCTGATTACAACCATATGACGGTAAACAAAATCGACGTCATTGATATGGCTTGTGATGAGTATTCTCAAGAGGTCCTAGGATTTTCAAACGTGATCGCAAGTGGCAATCCCACTCCATATTTTGAGCCTATTGTTTCTACTGCTTCTCCAAATCTCACTCCTTTCGGAGACAGTGATTTTCTTTTAATGGAAGAAGCAGATTCGTTTCTTGCTCTAGAAGATGATCCAACTTCATTTGAAGTTGATCCAACTTATCAGGATCCTGAGGGGGACATCCTGCTTCTAGAAGCAATTTTGAACAGTGAACCACCACCCCCCTCCCTATTAACTCAAAAGAATAAGACATATGCGTGGGGTGATAAGTAAGAAGAATACTTCCGTATTTTGAAGGAGAAGTTGTGTAATGCTCCTGTGTTAGCACTTCCCGATTGACCAAACGACTTTGTGGTCTATTGTGATGCGTCAAACCAAGGGTTTGGGTGTGTGCTGATGCAGCGAGGCAAGGTGATTACGTACGCGTCAAGATAGTTAAAGACGCATGAGAAGAATTATACCACCCACGACTTGGAATTGGGTGCGGTGGTGTTTGCCCTTAAAATCTGGAGACATTATCTTTGTGGGACGAAAAGTGTTATCCACACTGACCACAAGAGTCTCCAGTACATTTTTGACCAGAAGGAGTTAAATATGCGTCAAAGGCGGTGGATTGAGCTACTCAGTGACTACGAATGTGAGATCAAATACCACCCGGGCAAGGCAAATGTGGTGGCAGATGCCTTGAGTAGAAAAGAAAGACTCAAGCCAAGACGTGTACGTGCCATGAGTATTACTATCCATTCTTGACTTAAGGCCAAGATTTTGGACGCACAAGGAGAAGCTTCCAAGGACCTCAAAGCCCCAATCGAATGGTTAAGAGGATTGGAAACATATTTTGAGAGGCGGGATGACGGCGGAATTTACTTCTTCGATCGGATTTGGATTCCATCAGTTGGTGGTATAAGGAAATTGATCATGGATGAAGCTCACACTTCTAGATATTCAGTACATCCTGGTGCGGATAAGATGTACTATGATTTAAGGGACTTGTATTGGTGGCCTGGTATGAAGAGAGACATTGCTGAATATGTTAACAAGTGTCTTACGTGCTCTAAGTTAAAAGCCGAACATCAAAAACCTTCAGGATTACTTCAGTAGCCAAAAATTCCAGAATGGAAATGGGAGAAGATAACAATAGACTTAGTCACAAAGCTGCCTAAAAGTAGCAGTGGGTATGATGCGATCTGGGTCATTGTGGATAAATTAACCAAGTCGGCTCGCTTCTTACCTATTCGTAAAGACTACAAAACGGAGAAGCTAGCAAGGATTTATATCAATGAGATTGTAGCGAGACATGGTGTGCCGGTGTTAATCATTTCAGACCGTGATGGTCAATTCGCGTCACACTTATGGCAAGCTCTTCAGAAGGCGTTGGGTACAAAACTAAACATGAGTACGGCTTACCACCCTAAGACCAACGGTCAGAGTGAGCGTACTATTCAGACACTGGAGGTAATGATTCGAGCTTGTGTCATGGATTTTGGTGGCAGTTGGGACACTCACCTCCCGTTGGTTGAGTTTTCTTATAATAACAGTTACTACAAGAGCATTAAGTGTGCACCTTTTGACTTTCGAGGCTTTTGAATAGTGGCGGAAAATCTAGGTCTTCTCCGGTGAATATGGGCTTAAGTTGAAAGAAACGCAGCTTATTTGGAATGGAAATTTAATTCAGATACTACAGAAAAGATCTATACAAGAATAAAGAAAGGTTGAAAACTGCAAGGAGTCGCCAGAAAAGCTATGCTGATAAGAAGCGTAAACCCCTTGAATTCAAAGTTAGGGACCGAGTACTACTTAAGGTATCTCCATGGAAAGGAGTTGTTACGATTTGGAAAGAAAGGAAAACTACACCACGATACTTGGGACTGTTTGCAAAAAGTAGATTGTTGTTTGGACCGGTTAAGCTTTAAGGCTAAAGTTACCACCCAGGAGCTGAGTTTAAATCCACTACACATTTCATGTGTCAAGACCTCAAGAAGTGTGCTTTGGCAAAGTCAGATTTCAGTACCTTTAGAAGAAATTGAGATTAATGAAAATTTATGTTTTTTTAAAGAGCCCATTTAGATCGTGGAGCGGGACGTGAAAAAGCTGAAGCGAAGAAGAATTCCTTTAGTAAAAGTTCGTTGGAACTCACTACAAGGAGCTGAGTATACTTGGGAGTGAGAAGATCAATTCAACACCAAGTACCCGCATCTTTTCGCCCCCACCTCGTCTGCAGTCGCCAGTTAAACTCTGGGGACAAGAGTTCCCTTAGGGGGATCGACTGTGAGATTTCATAATTTTAGGAAAATAAATTTATTATATTATATTCCTATTTTTATCATTAAGTAAAATTTCTACTTTTGCTTTCACCCGATTCGGCAAATTTCCATATTCTTAGTTAAGTTTGAGTCATGCTTGAGAATTTCTTTCGTCTACGTGCATATAGTAGTTTGATATTTCCATTGTTCACCCCTAATGTTTTATAATCCTAATTTGTGATATTTTAGTTTTATAATCTCTTATATTTTTAAACCAACACACTTTACCTAAATTAAATCACTACATAACTTAAACAAAAAAATTATAACCTTATATCCCCCTAGTGCCGGTTACACATCACCCACACACACACTTTACATTTAAATCTTCACTTCTCTCTAAAACATAATCATTCCCATTGTTACATGCAAATCTCATAAAAAAACCATCTATTTTCCTCCACCATCCTTGTGGGCTGCCAGATTTCTACCATTACCATCACCATACCTACAACTTTTTCTTACTCATTTTATTAATCACATCATGTTTCTAAAGTTCCTTGCAAAGTTTGGTCAAGATTGGAGATGATTTGAAGTGTTTGGGTCCTACTTTTCAAGAATTAATGTTGGGGTTTTATTAAATCAAGAGAGTATCATTATTTGTCTGAAATAGAAGCTTGTTAATTGAAGGTTTATGGGTGTTCATTGGTCCAAAAAATTCAGCCCTAGTTTCTAAGGGTTGATTGTGTTTGATTTCTTGGTTTTAAACATCTCTTAGTATGGTTTAATTTCTATCCTTTGATTTCTTTTATATTTTGGTCCATACAAAAGTTTATTAATTTCTGGAAATCTTGAGTATTTTGTGTAAGTTAATGTGTTAATATATCATGTATGGCATTGTATAGAATTTTGGGGTGTCTGGATTGAGGTCTGGATGGATTTTAGATAAGTTCATAGGAGTAGTTTTAGGTCAGCAGGTTGTAGCCTAAATTACAAAATATTTTTAGTCTTATCATACCTGGGAAGATTGATTTAATGATAGCCTTAGGTCTTTAGTGTATGTGATTAATTGGATGGAAAATCATCTCTTCTGGATGAGTGAGATACGACCGTTTTACCAAAACGTGTCGAATCAGACCTAGCTGTAGAAATTGGGGAATACGTCTAGGTTTTTGTGCAAAACGTTTGTAAAATAATCTTGTTCTCGGTAGAGTACTCATATTAGAGTCACCATCCCCCCCCCAAAAATTGTTTTCATTCACTTAAAAAATATGTGTAGTTTCAATTTGTGTTCTTTCCGTATGAAACAAAATTGTGCACACTTCTGTTTGGGACTTTTTGAAGGATGGATAGAAATTGAAGTGTAATAGTAAAACTTTCAGACTTGGGAAGTTCTAGAAAAATCAATATTTACCTAGATATGTGTCTTAGGTACTTGTATCCGTTTGGATGGATTGTTAAATAATTTGGATAATTGAGATATGGCCATTTTACTAAAATGGGTCATTTTGTGCAAACTAAATTTGAAACTTTAAAAAGTTCAAAATTTTATATACTAACACCCAAATTAGTAAGATTGTAGCTTCTAGGTATCGAGTCAACTTAATGTTTTCCGCGTATTTCATCCTCATTGGATCTACGGACTAGCAGATATGTTAAAAATGGTAATGACGAAAAATTCAGAAAATAGCCTGCACTTGTAGTAAGGGATAAATTATTAATTTCACTTGGGTTCTGGAACCTTTGGTCAGCGGGGGCGACATTTCTGGAAAAATACACTCGTAATTCCACCTCTACACGAAAACCACATGTTTATATCTATTATGGATTTAAATGACACGCTTTCAAAGAGGGGTAAAATTTCAGAATTTTGTAAATAAAAGGTTTAGATAGACGTAAAAACTTAGGTGAACACTTGTAGTAAAATTTGGTTAAAACTTAAACTAGAGACTCGTCTTGGGGATGATATTAGTTCAGATTAGGACTTGGGATTTGAGTGGTTTTGACCCATAAAAGTTAGGACGCAATGCCATACTTGTTTCGGTAAATAAAAATGTTTTATCCAAACTATCCTTTCTATATCATTTCAAATTGTGTGAGTAATTGTTGGTTAATTTTTTAAGTCGAGTCTTTTATTTTAGGTTGCACTTAGGGTATCCGATTACTTTCGCTCCTACCTTATTAATTTTTCCGAATCGCTTTAAGGTGAGTTCATAGCCCCTTTTTACTACGTATTTTACAAATTATATGGGGTGAGATTACATGCTAGTTACTTTGGACACAAGTGCTTTCAAAAATCGTATCTAATTATTATATCATAATTATTGGGCCATAGTACACTTTCGGCCCCTAAGACCCGTTTTTTAATCATGAACCGTTAAATACTTGGCTTGAGAAAATGCAGTGTTGTGATAGATCTATCGGACTGACAATTGACCGAGTCCGGAAAATTGGTTTTCTAAATAACCATGTGGGCCACATACAATTTGAATTAATATGTAGGATTTATGGCAGTATGCCCCTTTCCTAAATAGGCAAACTGGCGATTACTAATTTGATTATATTACGTGTTAAGGTTCAGTGTCATGAGCTTAGAGCATTAATATATTGTTTATATTACGTGAATTTGTTTCTATTGTATACATTACTTTATTCTTGTGGTCCAGGCTTTATTACTGTTAAACCTATGAATTCACTCAACAATGTTGTTGATGTTTTATCATGTTTTAATCTCATAGTCCAAGAGTTGTGAATTTCCTGGATGGAGAGCCGCGTGTATATCAACCAACGCATGGATCTTCTGTGTTATCTTTAACACTACACATGCTAAACTATTAAACTTGTTTTTATTAACCAGTTGTTAACCTTTGAAACTATGTGTTTTGGACAAATCTTGTGAAAGTGTGGATCTTTATGTCATGTTGTAAACTTTTGGGGACTGATGTTGCAAACTCTGATCTTTATGAAGCATCGAATGAGTTTTATTTAAAAACGTCTCTTTCGAGGTCGTTTCCTATTACTTAATCGTTGTGCTATGACGTGGCACCCCAATATTACCATTCCGCTGCAAGTCTAATTTTGGAGGTGTTACACTTTATGGCGTAACATCCTTGAGGGATTACGCCACAACCTCTTATAACGAAGAAATGAGTCATCACACCCTTTACAGCGTAAAGTGTCTCCAAGATTACGACGCAACATTTAAATTTACAAGAGATGACGTATCTAACTCAGCGTTACGGTGTAACATAAGCAACAAGGTTACGCCGTAACATACTTTTATGCCTAGAAGATTGGATGCTTACGTAGCAAGGTTACAGTGTAACATCCCATAAGGATTACACCGTAAACTTTTCGAAGCCTATAAATAGAGCCCTCCTCTGGCTCATTGAGCATCACCCACCACCACCACTTCACATACAGTTCTAAGGGGTGAACCAAACCCCTAAGGTTTGAAGCGTTTCATCTAAAGGTCCAAGGGAGAAGCCACTAGCATACTTATTGTACTTAATCATTCATTTCATTCTCTGTAATAATTATGATGATTCAATCCATGTCTTTATTCATTAATTCTTGCATTTAATTGTTTGACGCCCATTTTCATTGAATGATCGTTTTTGGCTTACGCGATTTAACTTAACGTATACGATTTAAAGCAAACGCGTACAATACAAAAGGTACATTGTGGATTTATTGACGAGGTCAATGACCCTAAAACATGGGGTGTTATAGTCTCCCCTCGTTAGATGAGCCTTTTCCTCAAGGCTTAAGATGCGGCACTTGACGACGGTGCATTTTTTGAGAAGAGGTGTGAGTATTTCTTTCAGAATTGATCCTCGTGTTCCCACGTAAATTCAGGACCTCGTTTGGAGTTCCATCGAACCTTGACTAATGGGATCCGGCTTCGCTTCAACCGTTTAACTTCATGGTCCACTATTTATACTGGTTCCTCAACAAAATAAAGATTGTCATCAAGATGAAGTTCATCCAACGGAACGGCTAATGGTTCGTCGGCATGACACTTTTTCAAGTTGGATACATGAAATGTATTGTGAACCCTGCTTAGCTCTTCTGGAAGTTTGAGCTTGTAAGCAACCTCTCCAACCTTTTCTAACACCTTGAAAGGTCCAACATACCTAGGGTTTAACTTCCCCCGTTTGCCAAAATGTACGACCCCTTTGCAAGGCGAAACATTAAGCATAACTTTATCCCCGACTTGGAATTCCATCGATTTATGCTTCAGATCGGCGTAACTCTTCTGTCGATCACGAGCGGCTTGCATCCTTTGCTTGATTTGGACGATTTTCTCAGTTCTCTCTTGAATTAGTTCTGGACCATGGATTTGAGCTTCTCCAACTTCGGTCCAACAAACAGATGAACGACACTTTCGACCATAAAGTGCTTCAAATGGTGCGGCCTTGATGCTCCCACCGCGTAGTAATAGCTATGTGTATATAGAACTCGACGAATGGCTAAATGTTTTAACCCAACCCCTTTTATAAAGTCGATCGCACGCAAGCAGGTAGCATATCCTCGAGAGTTTGAATGGTCCTTCACCACGCTATATGGCCACCTTTTCTGTGATGGTACGCAGTATCTCCATACCAAAGTATAGCATACCCACACAGAATTCTAAATCACACCTTCCAAGCGAAATTGGATTGCGAATCTAGGGGTCACGATCACACACATGAATTGAGACAGGTATTCCATGTCTCCGTAATAAACTAAACTGACTATCCTTGTACGTACTCGTACTACTTTACTTTACTACATAACAGTATGACGAATAATACTTGAAGTACATAACATCTTACTAACTTTGATGTCTACTAATAAATTCCTAGACCTAGTCGAGAGATTGGAGAGAGTTCTGATGCTGCTGCAAGACAACCAGGACCTACTATGGCCCATGGAGTCGATTGCAGTTTTGTAGACACTATGGAGACCAGTATTCGGTGAGATACTGAGGATGAAGATACCGCCTTAGAGATGTTGGAGTCAACATAGAGGGTCAGCTTACCAGGGTAGATGTTCGCAGCAGAGAGAAGTTCGTTTTAACTTACCTCATGACAGTCAACAGCCCCAGAAGGATCGTCACGGCTACTGAGAGCTGAGATCTGAGGTATTAGAGGAGAAGATGAGAACTTGCTTACGAGCAAAGAGAAGTACTGAGACGCCGATCAGGAAGGCCTTTGCTAGTCCTGAAGCTTACTGCAAAGGGGCATTATAGGCATGATTACAGTGTAGAGAGACTAAGGCTGCAATCAGCATAGAGTCCAAAGCGTCAAAGCATGCAGATGATATTGGTGTTCACTCATATCATAAAGCGAACCCAGGCCCCTGGAGGCTGGCGCAACGGCGATAGACACATTGGAGAGCACTGGTAGCAAGTTCTAGACTTTGTGTTATTGATCTGTAGCTACTAATGCAGTCTAGTTAAGTTTTTATAGGGTTTTCTCCCCAACGTCCCAGCTAGCAGACGGTATAGATCTTTTGTCTCTTTGGTTAGCTATCCTGTAGTAGATCTGTTTATTTTCTGATTAGGACTATCCTGTATACCTACTAAGTATATAATGTAACTCCCCGGGTTAGCTAGAGCTTTTAGGTTGTATGAAGTATTCTTTTGTAACCTAATCAATGTGATCATTTTGTATCTCTGAACCAAATCATGTATGTTTCCCAGTTAATAATATGGAATGTTGGTATTATGTCATGTCAATAATCGAGATTTAGTGGTGAATGAATGTCGATTGGTTATATCCATTGTTGATTACAATTCAGTTGTCCATTTCACCATGTGTGATGTGATCTCACATAATTTAATCATGGATTATGTCATGGGTCATGGTTATGATTTTATAGACATCAACGGGGTATTGGTCAGTTTTCTTGTGATATGAAGAAAAATGTCAAACCAAACGAAGCCAACAAGGAGTCCCACAAACACCGGTCACCGAACACATCCTCCACACACTCAGGGCACCATTCCTATACCAGACAACCTATAACTACCAACATGATCCAGCTCTCTCATCCAATGGTGTGAACGATCACGCAGAATCTATGCGTGCGAGCTGCGGTGAACCAATCCTCAATCACACCAAAAGTCGAGAAATTATTCGCATACACACAACGGTCGTCACAACCTTATACTCTGCTTACTAAATACAAAAAAACACTTGTCCGACTTCTCTTAGCGAAGCTTTAGAGACTCACGACCCACTAAACATCCATAAATCATGTATACGGTAGCTCAACTCATAATTCCCACTTTCACAGCGTATCATTGGGGACTGGGACGTGGAGACACTGGTCTACTGCATTCTTTGCCGTAAACCAACAATCCTAGACTGTCTCTTAGAGATCGTCTCGGACGTGGACCAACCACAGAAAGGGTGGGGGGTGGTGCGGCGTTGTTCCGAGTCGACATACCAGCTTAGCACATGAGTTTCATCATTTCGGGAAACGGTATGTACCAACGCGTTACGCAAGACACGATCTGATAGCTTACGGCAATGTTGGACTTTCACCATATAGCGAGTGGGTGCTCGAACAGAGTAATTTCAGCACCTTCTAAAATTCTCTCACCAACAACCAATATATTAACGCCCACCCTAACCCTATCTTAAAAGCTTACCATGGATTGCTTCTTATAATGATGTCGTTGCAATAACAATATGCTCATGCGTAGTCAGACTACTCGCACAACACCAAAACCTCTGTACCGTGTACTCTCGTACTAGCGAGTAGGTTACTGCGATTTAGCGTGAGGACTGAGGTGGTTGACGTATTGACAACTATAACCCCGAATGCGATTGCAATAGGATTGGCGACGGAGTCATCGTCAAATTCGTCTCTATTTATAACTTACTCACCAGATATTATTCAAATCTTCTCTTCTCATAGGTACTAGCTATAGTTTCCCAACCTCCTACCGATTATAGGCATAGAGTTCCTATCTTTCTCCTTATCCTCCTTCCCTTCGCTCTTTCCCTTTCCCCTTTTTCTCTTGTTTTCCCTTTTTATTCATTTTTCCATTTCCTCCATTCTCATCTTCCTTCATGTTGTTCTTTATCTGTTTTTTTTCTCTTTTTCCCCTTTTTTTCCTTTTCCTTTTTCTTTTACTGTCTACGTTCTACTATCTCTTCTCCGTCCTAATTCGTCCTCATGATAGATCTCTCAAGTCTAGTCTTTATGCTATTTTCTCTCACCATATCATATTCCTTTTCCCTTCCCATACTATCCATTCTTCCTAGTTTTTTTCCCCTTTTGCGATGTTTCTTCTCTATTTCTTCCCTTAGTGTTTCCCCTACTTTTTTGCTCTCTCATTATGTCTTGTAGCATTTCCCTCTACTTTGATCGTTTTGGGTATATTGCTCCAACTAATTTTTAGTCATTGTTATTTTCTCTAAATTTTATACTAATTAGTTCTCACATTATTCTTCTCAACTCTAAATAGTATCTTATCCTTATCCAACTTATCAAGAGGCTGTTTTCCTTCGCATTTTTTCTCGATATTGTTAACTATAGGAGCTCGCACTCTTCCAATCATCTCAATCTGGTTTGACTCGTCCTCTCCTCCTATTCGCCCTCTTCTCCCTTCCTCGCTTAAGATAGCATATCGCACAATGTTTGCTCCCTCCCTACGCGTCGATACAACCGAATCTCACTACATCGTCAAATCACTGAGTTCACAAAATCTATTAGCAATCAAACAACGACTCGCTGCCTATGCAAATCACAGTTCTACACTCTTTCCTGATTTACTGACTGTTATTTCGCTAGGCTACTCTAATGAGTACAGATACCAAGACCAGAATCAGCACAATGCTACATTTTCGACTAACTTTGTACTCTCGTACCTTTTATTTTTAAGCACTCTTTCACGAACAAAGCTGTGTAGATCTTCGCTGCTTCCTATCATCAAGTGCTCTCGCGATCGCCTATATTCTTCCTTTCCCTATCTCGTCACTGCCTATTATCTAACCCATCTGAATGTGCTATCTCTCTCATCTCACTTGATCTCTCGCCTCTTCATCCTTCACAGCTCGTCCTACCTCACGCCTTTCTGATGCCTTAGCTCACTCACTCTCATCGCTAAGACTGACTCTCGATCCTATCCTAGCTCATTCGTATGCTTTAATAAAACGATAACTATGCTCGACTCTCTCTCTCTCCTGGCGGTCGGTCCTTCTCCTTGGCTTAGGAGCATCCATGCGAGCAAACAAAACAGAACAGCAACGTATTGCCTTAAATTGACTATCGACTCCGAGGTTTTTGCTTTTTTTGAAAGAGGCCTCAGGAAGAAGGATTCCACAGGTGAATCCGAGCTATGCAAATCTTGGAGCGCATGAGTAACTTTGACACAGCTGGAGAGTAGGAATCACTAAACTGATGTGGTAAACGTACACCCCACTGATCAACTTAACCTTCCAACCCAACCAACACGACGTTGCCAGAAAAAAACGCACCCCAAACCAAAACGATCATGCTTACAAAACATCTTCTTTTCTCCAAAAGAACTCTTTTTTTCAATTCTTGATCTAAGAACAAAAAATAGTTGATACAGGCAGTCTTTATAAATAATATGTTCAAATGCAGAACTACAACCATGCACCATTGTGTTCCTATACCCGAGGAAGTATTTACTGCCTTTTAATGCTGCCCACCTGATCTTCTAGCAAACTTGTAGCTAATGCCTCTCTCCAAATCATTAAGAGCGAACACTACTCCAACAAAACTACTAAAACTACTTCCATCTTTCGACTACATTACTACTAGCAACTTAACCTACTGCTTCCAAGTTCCAAAAATCATGAGTCGTATAAAATACCTCTTTCTCATGAATCTTCAGTTGGTAGACGCGAATTGCATAACCTACTGGCAAAAAACTAATCACCTTTTTCTCAGTCTCTTCTTCTTTCCTTCTTTTTTCTTCTTCATCTTCCTTTTCCTGCATTCAGCAAAACCATACTACACCCTCTAAAACAGACATACTAACTAAGCCGCCACAGACACTATCGGCCGACAATACCCTTCTTTCAGACGCCATCTTCGCATGACTGTAATGCCTATAAAATCTTCTGCTTCGTGTGGTAGCAGTAGGAATGGTTTCTCGCGTTTTCCGCTTTTGCTCTCTGGTAAGTACAGGCACGGACAAGTGCCTCTTTTGACGGAAGTTCATGAAGAAAAAATATTTGAAAGGTAAATTCGATTATAGTGATTTATGTGGGAATTACTTTTATCTTTCTTTTTTCCCTCATTTATTCTTTCCCTGGTTAGGGCCACAAAAGGGCCAGGATTGGGGTGCACACTGCACAACGTTCAAACACTTCTTCTCTGTCAGGAACTTCTACTCTAAACTTACTGCCAACTAACTGCAACTTCTATTCCAATTTCTGCTTTAAAAATAACAGTTGAAACAAACGAATCTAAGTCTATGGAAACAAGTATGTAGCATTCAAGAGCACGCTAAGCTAAATCACTAATGCATATAAATGCTAGGCTAATCTGTCTCGTTTGCTAAATGGCCTCTACATAGAATCAAGCTGCATCTATATCTTGTTAGTAAATCACTATAATATTATATTATTACATCGATTCTAAATATGACGGAAAATTTAATATTCTATATCAAAATTGTGCGATCAATTAGATAAAATTTAGCAGACGTATCATAGTCAATCCAACCCAAACAAACCTTATGATGCAATACTGACATTGAGACACTGGGATGCGGACTTGATGGTCATAGACGCGCACAGGGAATATTGGACGCAACGCAAGATCATTCTGAAAGATAAAAACGAACCATTCACAATGAAACTCTGGTAAATTATATCCAGCACAAGACAAATAAAAACAACACAAAAAAACATTTGGCCGCGAATCTCTTTCGTCTGAGAGCGAAGACGAAAATAAGATGCCCACGACTTTAAAGGGGACTCGATTCCCTCTAAGGCGGGAATCCAAGTGAATACCGCCCGCAAACTATAAGAAGAAACAAATTCACTACCTAAAAAACAAAAACTAATGAATAATATCACTCACGTGCCACTAAGGAGAAACTAACTGACTTCCTGTGAGCACGTTACCTACTATACATTAAGTAGGAATCCAAAAATTCACAATTTTGGAAAACAACTTGGCATGAACAACTACACTCTCTTTCCATAATAAAGCAAATATTCCCAAAATTAGCTTAAAAAAAAAAAAAAAGGATGCTTATCTAATCCTTGCTCATTTGGCTAATAAGGGAAGGTGCTTTTCTGTGCATCATTAAACATACCTACGTAACATCTTCTTTGCTACTGAAAGGCGAAGCTGTAGCTTTTTTTTACTGCTCCTTCTTTGCTTTCTTTGATGCGCTTCTCTTTTTCACTCGTGGCTCTTAAATCTACCAAAAAATTTCAGTAAATTTGCAAACCGAGCTCACACACTTTACTTAATCACTTAGGCAATCATAACTCTCTATAACTCTAAGATCTTACGTCATTTCACTTATTTCTTTAGTTCTATTCGTAGAGCTTATACATCAGTGTCTATCGTGCTCTTGTTCTATTTAGCATTTTAAGTGCTCTTTCATTCTCTCTCTTTTCAAACGTTCATTATTTACTGAGTGATCAAAGTCTTCTTTGTCTCTTTAATCTTTACTTCTATTAATTCCATTTGCCATTTTCTTTTCTCCTGTAGCATTTACGCCCTTTGGGCTTATCTACATCTTCTTCATTTTAACTTCACTTACTCTTTTTTCCCTTTCATGTGCTTCCCATTAGTTATATAGCATTCTTTACTCTATTAATTTTCATTCTTAATCATTATTCTTTTTTTTTTGATAAGTTAAAAAAAGCCTGTCCTTCGAGCTTAGTTCCTTAGTTCTCTTACCACTTCAATTTCTACTTCTAAGTCTTTTGCATAGATCTATTTACTCGTTTCACTAGCCTAGCGTATATTGCTTGTGCTATTAAGATGAGTAGTATTTATATAGCGGCGAATATCACTCAATAAAGACAAAATCACTCAATTCAATACCAACAACTGGACAAGATCACAATCCATCACGAATATTAGTAGACTACATCTCTAGCTTAGTATGGGAAATTGCACAAAAAAAAACAGGGGGGGGGGGGGGGGGGGGGGGGGGGGTAATCGCCAAGCACAAACCAAGCACAACCCACCAAATCGCTGATTCATAAGGTCCAAATGAATAAACATAAAACGATCGTCATAAAAATAAGAGAGCAAAAAAAAGGATCGTATTCTCTTGGTCAAAACCACAACCAAGAACCAAAAACGGCAAACTTTGAAATTCAATAATGGCCATAAACGAATTAACGGGTCCTGAAAGGAAAGCGAGTTTTTTGAATGTCTTCCTTCTTCTCTGATCTTTCTTCTTCTATCTCTAAATTCTCTTTCCATCGAACCACAAGACAGGTTTGGTGATAAACCTTGACCATAGGCTTCCGATTTTTTTTTTTTCGAGAGACGAATAGATACACTAACGTATTCGAAAAACCTACAGAAAGGCTCGATACAAATAAATCAAATCCAATTATTGGGAGTGGATCTATAACGGTTTCTTTCTTCAAAACTTACTTCTTGTTTTCCTCTCTTCCAGAAATCACAATTAAACAAATCTTCATATCATCCTCGTTCTTTTCTCTTCTTTCTCTGTAAAAAACGGAAACGGTTCTTCACAACAACGAGGCAAAATGATTAAAAAAAATTAACGGTTTTCCCTTTCTCTCTTTTCAGTTACTCTATCTTTCTTTCTCTCTAAAGATAAAAACCGTTTCTTCTTCTAAATAACGAAAACAGGTTTCTCTTATTCTTTTCTCTTCTCTTTTCTACGTTTCTCAAGGTTTGAGGCTATCGAATTTACAACTGAGTTGATGGATGAGAAGACCTATGCCTATGCTGAACGTCAGGCAAAAAAGAAAAGAAAGTATGATGATTTTTCCAAGAACAATCAAAACCAACAATAGTAGAATAAGAGGCAGAACACAGGCCAGTCCTACACTGCAGGCAATAGTGACAGTAAACCATACGCCGGGTCTAAACCTCTATGTTCCAAGTATGATTACAATCATGAAGGTCCTTGTCCACCTAGGTGCAATAACTGCAAAAAGGTTGGCCATCTGGCCAAGGATTGTAGAAGCCAACCTGCAAATGCTAACAACAACAACCGCAACAACAACAACCGCAATAACATCAATAATAATCAGAAGGGAAATGGTTGCTATGAGTGCGGAGCTCAAGGACACTTTAAAAGAAATTGCCTAAAACTAAAAAACAATGACCGTGGTAATCAAGCTGGGAATGACAGGGCTCCAACGAAGGTGTATGTGGTTGGAAATGCGGGGGAAAACCCAGACAACGTCGTTGCGGGTACGTTCCTTCTAAACAACCGCTATGCTTATATCTTATTTGATGCGGGTGCCGATCGGAGTTTTGTGACTACTGCATTTAGCTCCCAAATTGACATCACGCCATCTACCCTAGATCACTATTATGATGTCGAACTAGCTGACCGGAGAATAATTGAGTTAAACACTATCCTTAGTGGTTGCACATTAAACTTCCTAAACCACCCATTCAACATAAACTTAATGCCTGTAGAACTTGGTAGTTTCGATGCTATAATCGGTATGGATTGGTTGGCGAAGTACCAAGCGGTCATTGTGTGTGCCGAGAAGATTGTTCGCATCCCCTGGGGAAATGAAACCTTAATCATACACGGTGATGGAAGTAACCAGGGAAATGTGACACGATTAAACATCATTTCGTGCACTAAAACGCAGAAGTACATGCAAAAAGGATTTCCTATCTTTTTGGCACATGTCACTGCAAAGGAGGTTGAAGACAAGTCGGAGAAGAAGCGACTTGAGGACGTGCCAATAGTTCGAGACTTTCCTGAAGTATTTCCTGAGGACTTGCCGGGTCTTCCTCCGACTCGACAAGTGGAGTTTCAAATTGATTTGGTACCTGGTGCTGCACCTGTAGCACGGGCACCTTATCGATTGGCGCCTTCCGAAATGAAAGAGTTATCGGAGCAACTGAAAGAGCTGTCCGACAAAGGCTTTATAAGACCCAGTTCCTCACCCTGGGGAGCTCCGGTCTTGTTTGTCAAGAAGAAGGATGGATCATTCCGGATGTGCATTGACTATCGGGAATTAAACAAACTGACAGTGAAGAACCGTTATCCACTCCCCAGAATTGATGATTTATTTGATCAGCTTCAAGGGTCGAGTGTCTACTCGAAGATCGACCTAAGGTCAGGTTATCACCAACTGAGGGTTCGAGAAGAAGACATTCCGAAGACTGCCTTCAGAACTCGTTACGGCCATTAAATGATTTGTAGGATCTTAAGCAGGTAAAGTGATTGTTGTTGTTGTGGAAAAAAAAACTATTTCACAGGATTTTACAAGTCTTGACTAAACCGAAAAAATACAAGAGTATTTCGCGGGATTTTACTAAATCAAGAAAAACCGTAAAAATAGAAATGTTGTTGTTGTAGAAGAATTTGAGCTTTTGTTAACGATTTGTTGAGCTAAAACGATGAATGTTGCACAAACGTTAAACTTTGGATGACTAACGGGCTGTTTTGAAACAATTAAGGACAAACGGTGTAAAGTTGTTGCAACAAAGAGGGTTATTAAGCCAACAAAGGATGAATTGAGAATTGGTTATAAAGTCCAGTGGCCTAACATGTAAAAGTCGAATTATGACCAATAAATGCAACAATTCCCTCCATTCTGTATCATCTTTTTCGTTTGAAGATTTATAAAAAGATACACCGAATATGAATTTGATCTCGCGGAGTCGTACGGTTATCGTCGGTAAAAACTAAATACACCACGTTGATCGAAACGATGTCACGATCACGATGGTATAAGTCGTAAGTCCCGTCGTTTAACGTCACTCAAAAATGAAAAACCAAAAATTAGTTAAAACGTGTAGGTTTTTGTTCTCGTTTTAATTAGTTCGGTGCCTAAAGGGTTAACTAGTTCGGTTGTGCATTCAAATTGACTAGTTCGGCTCAACTAGAAAAATACTTGTTCGGTCCAACTCAAAGAATGATTCGTTCGGTCCTTCTCATGATACTCGTTCGGTGGTCCAAAATATCAACTGGTTCGGATGTTGTTAAAAAAACTAGTTCGGTGGTTTAAATCTTGAACTCATTCGGCTCTTTGAAAAAGGACTCGTTCAGTTCTACTTGAAATGAGACTGGTTCGGTTTTTCTTAAAAAATGCTAGATCGGTGGATGTTGGTTTGATGCTCGTTCGGTTCAAGCAATATATCAAACACCTTGACCGCACCTTCTTCTTCTCTTCGTTTCAGCCTTGTTTGTTCTTGTTTCGAGCCTCAAAAAAGAACAAAAATAAGCTTTAAAAAGCTGTTGTTAACCTACAATAAGCTATGGAACGATTTTTTCTGTTTGAAGAGAAAAGGAAAAAAAACAAGCTTGTTGGTATGTAAGAAACACAATAGTTTGTAGTTTTGTTTATTTGAACCCAAAAAAACAGACGAGAACAATATGAACAATGAAATATCAAGCACCTATGTTTAACCAAAGTGTGTAGATACTATGAATAAGCCGAATCAAAACAAAAAAAATGCCGAATAATAAGCTCAAAAAAATGACCACAAAACAAATCACTAAACCCACCCGTGGCGAGTGATACCAAATGTCGAACCCGATCTACACTTTCACTTCATGTTACGAACCACGAATCGAACCAAGAAACTAGAAAAAAGATAATGGTTTAGAGAGAGAAAGAAGAGAGAGAGATGAGAGAAAAAGAAAAGATATTATTATGAAAATTACTCTTCTCTATAAAAGAATCATCTTTTATAGATATATATATGGGGATGTGTAAATTACACTGGCGTGAGATATTTAATTAGGACTCGGGCTCGGGTTTTGCTTGGGATTAAACCCGAAACATATACAATATTAGTTTAACTATCGAACCCGATTCCCGATAATATTCTTTTACAACATTAACTAATTAATTGACCGAGACTTAAATACATAATGAACGAACTTCATATTCGACTCAATATTTTGAGGCTAACACTAGTCTTGAAGATATTATGTTGCAGGATTGATAATTATAAACCAGGATTCGCAGTCTTTTTCAAAATCTAATTAATAAGGATTCTTGATAACGATTGATGTACGATTTGCTTATCTTTATTAATCAACGGTGACTATTTTAATTTTCTTAAATTTTTTATCCGATAAGATGGTTTGACGAAGTTTAAACAAGTGTATTGCACGTCGATAGCGATGCTTTTATGTTTTAGAAGCAAATTCCCAACAATTTCAACACGAAATCGACCCATTTACTTAAACTTTTCATACAGTACATTGTTTTACCTACAAAAGGCTACTACAAGTGAAAGAATGGATAGAATAGAAAACGTCATACCAAATGTGGTATTATCTTCTTAATCATCAATCATTAAAACTGTCATATACTAATATATACGTTTTTTTTATTAATATTTTCATATACAAACATTTTATTATTAATGCAATATTTATCTTTTACATATGATTGTCTTTATATGTCACACATTGTGTTATTTTTTCTTTGAAAGACACGTTAATGATTAAAAAAGGTTGGTAAAGTTTGTTTTATATATGTACCTATGAATTATTCATGTTTGTTTGACAAAAGTAGCAACAAGCAAAGGTGGTACCTTAACTAGTAATAGTTTTTTTTTTATAAAAGTGTTAGGTGTAAAACAGCTTTCAAATGCTCAATGTTCATAAAAATGTACTCGGTATTTCATAGAGTGTTAGAAAATGATTTGAAAAAGTAGATAAAGTTATACCGTTCTAAAAAAAAGTAAATAAAGTTACTTGCTGTTTGTCAAATGAGCATTAAAAATTATAACGTTTACCACTCTTAAATATTCCACGTGTTAAGCGCATCTGATATGTATGTACTTGTACGCGTATATAATTGCATGTATAATATATAGGCATCAAATACATAAAGATTTGTATCTAGAGAATAAGTAAAAGACAAAGAATAGCAAAAAAGTATGATTTTGAAGATAGACATGACATGACTGTAAATTCCAAATGGATTGACATGGGACATGGATATATTTATGTTCTAAATATTTTAAAAAGAAGTAGAAATTAAACACAACGAAATGTCAATTTGACTTTTATTTCGTACAAATAGCTTAGATCTTAGCTGTTTTGATCATGAATTTAATTTTTGTTATATTTAATGTTTTTTGCTAGATTGTGAAGAAAGAATAAAAAAAACTACATCATATAACAAACGACTTTATAAAATCAATTTGTTCGTTTATCACTACGTAAACTGCAGGTCAAACGGTGGTAACGGCATCCTCAACCTAGATTCATGCTCATCTCTACAAGGACAAGTATCATGAAAGCTCAAGATTTCAAAAAGATAAAGACTTCCGCCAAAACTCTGATTTGATGCTTTCAAAGATAATGCCAAAAGTGTTTTTATGAGCATGTTGGTCAAAGACATCAAGATCGCAAGATGGCAAAGACGATAAAGGCCATGAAAAAGGCTTCAAAAGTCAAGATCCCAAAGCATGAAGGAACAAGCCTACAACAAGACAAAGAGAAAGACCAAGACCACATGAGCTTAACGACAAAAGCAATCTCATTGATCTCATGAAGGAGTGTCATCAATGAACTTACTTCGGGGGAGATTGTTAGCCTTAAATATTGAGTCGAACATGAAGTTCGTTCATTATGTATTTAAGTCTCGGTCAATTAATTAGTTAACGTTGTTAATTGGAAAGTTCGGGAAAAATCGGGCTCGATAGTTAATCTAATATTGTATATGTTTCGGTTTAATCCTAAGCAAAACCCGAGCCGGGTCCTAATTAAATATCCCGCGCGTCACTTTTAAGTGTCGGGGTATATAAGGAACTTTTCCACTTGGAAAAGTTAGTTGTTCAAAATATCTAAAAATATCTTTTCACTTTCTCTCTCAATTCTCTCTCTTCTTTCTCTCTCTAGAACAACTCTTTCTTTCTCATTTCTAGTTCCGATTTCGTGATCGATTGTATGAAGTGAAGTGTTACGGGATCCTACATTGTCCCACTTCCATTCAGGTATCTTGGGTTGTACCAACAATCCTAATGGCCTTTGATGTTCGGCCTTGACCTATAGCACCAAAAGGTCAAACACTTGTAACATAGGTGGCGATGTCGGCTTTCATATTGGGCCACCAATATAGCTTCTTCATATCTTGGTACATCTTGTCAGAACCCGGATGTATAGAGTATTTTGATTTGTGGGACTCGTGCATGATCACAGTCCGCAAATCACCATAACAAGGTAGCCAACTCCTGCCATTGAGGCATAGGGTTTCATCCGCACAGGCGTCAAACCTTTTCCGTCCTAATGCCTTCTGGATTTTTAGTGTTTTCAACCAACATTCCTCTAACATCTTCATTCTTGATGTTCTCTGGTTTTCGTGCTTCAGTCTGAGCATTCAAGATTTGTTTTAGGAAGATCCAAAACTAATAGTCATCCCGACTAAGGCTCAAGCTCTTAAATGGTTGGTTCTCGATACTTTCACTGCTAAAGCATCCGCAACGACATTGACTTTTCCCGATGCTAGTGTTAACGAATATCGCATAGTAATTACGTAAGGCAACTCTAAACCAATCGGGTAGTCTCAATGTTTGTTCTTTGTCTATCAAGATGTGTTGTAAGCTCTTTTGGATCAGTTGACACTGTACACTAGGTTCCGTACAAATAGTGTCTCCAATATTTTTTCGAGAGGAGAACACTTATGCTCTAAGTTTCAAATCCATAGTCGTTATAGTTCTTCTCATGAATTTTTTCTAACTGCGTGATGCATAAGAACTCACCTTTTCTCTTTGCATCACACAACGCCCAAACCCTTCTTTGAAGCGTCGCAGTATGCGATGAAATCTTCGCTTCCCTCAGGTAAGGCAAGGATTGGTGCACTGCACAATTTCTGCTTCAACAGTTGAAAAGCTGCTTCTTGTTTATCGCCCCACTCAAACTTGACCTTCTTCTGGGTGAGCTTGGTCATAGGTTTGGCGATCTTCGAAAACCCTTCAATGAATCAACGATATACCCAGCGAGACCTAAAATTGACAAATCTCATTGGTGAACTTAGGAGATTGTCCACTCCTTTAATGGATGCACTCTTGGATGGATCATATGGAATTCCTTCACTATCGATCACATGACCGAGGAACTATACCTTAGGAATCCAAAATTCACACTTGGAAAATTTGGCATACAACTCCTCTTTCTTAAGCAACTCTAAGATTAGCTTAAGGTGCTCTTCGTGTTCTTGCTTGTTCTTTGAATATATCAGAATATCGTCAATAAAGACAATCATGAATTTATCCAGATATGGTTTGCACACCTGATTCATAAGGTCCATGAATACCGCAGGTGCGTTTGTCAAACAATACGGCATAACTTGAAATTCGTATGGCGTAACGAGTTTCTGAAGGGCAGTCTTCGGAATGTCTTTTCCGACCCTCAGTTGGTGATAACTCTGACCTTAGGTCGTCTTTGATGTAGACACTCGGACCTTGAAGCTGTATCAAATAAATCTCATCAATTCTGGGGATTGGATAACAGGTTCTTCACTGTCAGTTTTGTTTAATTGCCGATAGTCAAATGCACATCTGGGAATGATCCATTTTTCCCTTTTCTTTTGACAAACTAGACTGGAGCTCCCAAGGGTAAGGAACTGGTTTATTAATGCCTTTGTCGGACAGCTCTAACTCTTTCATTTCGGAAGGCGCCAATCGATAAGGTGCCCGTGCTACGGGTGCGGCACCAGGTACCAGATCGATTTGAAATTCCACTTGTCGAGTCAGATGAAGACCCGGCAAGTCCTCAGGAAATACTTCAGGAAAGTCTCGAACTATTGATATGTCCTCAAATCGCTTCTTCTCCGACTTGTCTTTAATCTCTTTTGCAGTAACATGTGCCAGAAAGATAGGAAATCATTTTTCCATGTACTTCTGCTTTTTAGTGCACGAAATGATGTTTAATCGTGTCACATTTCCCTGGTTACTTCCGTCATCGTATATGATTAAGGTTTAATTTCCCCAAGGAATGCTGACAATCTTCTCGGCACACACAATGACCGCTTGGTACTTTGACAACCAATCTATACCGATTATAGCATCAAAACTACCAAGTTCTATAGGCATTAAGTTTATGTCGAATGGATGGTTTAGGAAGTTTAATGTGCAACCACTAAGGATAGTGTTTAACCCAATTATTCTCCCGTCAGCTAGTTCGACATCATAATAGTGATCTAGGGTAGATGGCGTGATGTCAATTTGGGAGCTAAATGCAGTAGACACAAAACTCCGATCGGCACCCGTATCAAATAAGATATAAGCATAGCGGTTGTTTAGAAGGAACGTACCCGCAATGACGTTGTCTAGGTTTGCCCCCGCATTTCCAACCACATACACCTTTGCTGGAGCCCTGTCATTCCCAGCTTGATTACCACGGTCATTGTTTCTCAGTTTTGGGCAGTTTCTTTTAAAGTGTCCTTGAGCTCCGCACTCATAGCAACCATTTCCCTTCTGATTATTATTGTTGTTGTTACGGTTGTTGTAGTTAGCATTTGCAAGTCGGCTTCTACAATCCTTGGCCAGATGGCCAACCTTTTTGCAGTTATTGCACCTAGGTGGACAAGGACTTCTAAGCTTCTAAGCTTCTTCTCATCAAATATAACCTCTAATCAAAGACAAAGACAACTATACCAAGCATAAAATGTGCGATATAATAATATACAATGTGAATTTAGGGTTGACTCGATAAAGCAGTAAAGATAGGATGAGAGAATTGTCAAACTCATTGGTTTTGCAGGTTTATAAAAGAAAATTATAACTTTCTTAAGTGTTGTATAAGTTTTATTTTCAAAAATACTTAGAATTTTTGAGTTTTCCTGT
>BQNB010004766.1:83012-105886 GCA_026074375.1 Tanacetum coccineum | reverse complement strand
TCGGCCCTACTCGTTCGGTCCAACTCGTTCGGTCCTGTTCGTTCGGTCCTACTCGTTCGGTCCTGTTCGTTCGGTCCTACTCGTTCGGTCCTACAAAGATTAACTCGTTCGGTTCCCAAATAATATTAGCTAGTTCGGTTATCCTCGTTCGGTTCCAACACTAGAAATCTTGTTCGGTTCTCCTCGTTCGGTTCCAACAGCTACGAAACTCAAATTTTCAAAACTCAAAAAAACACGATTTTTAATGGTTTTTAGCAAAAAATTCTTGTACAACTAGTGTTACTAACCCTATAGGAACAATAAAAATGAAAACTTTAAGGTTTTTAAGCCAAAAAATTTGAATCACTAATTTGCTCTTTGTAAAGGTTTTTGAACACAAATCAAACACAAAAACTAAACACACCACTCCATGGCTCTGATACCAATTGTAGAATACTAGTAATCTTATGATCAAACCAAGAACAATAGTGAGATGTGGGTTGTGATGTTAGAGAGAGATTGGATGGAAAATGGATGAATTGTATAAAATGAAATGTGGTAAAATGGAACAACCAACAACCAACCCTCTCCAAGGCTAGGAGAGGGGCTTATATAGGTCCTATAGGCCGGCCCATGGGTTATGATGGGCTTCCCATGGGTCTTGGGCCAGACTAGATTACTAATCTAATCATTACATAAACTACGAGCTAAGACTGTTACAACTTGGAAGTGACTAACACTTTTTGTGTTTCCAACAAATTTGTCATAACTCTAAACTTGTACCCTGTTTAAACTCAAACAGAGTATAACGAATCCATTACCCGCCAAAAAACCAAGGTACTATTCATTTGTCTTCTACCCTTTAAATCCTGCAACATAAGACAAACATCACCCCACTCCAAAAACCCCCACCTCACTAAAGACCAAATACACGCTGGCAATCCAAGAAACTACCATTGGCCAAAGAAATGAAGGGACAAGATTGATGAGATTGGGCACCAAGAAAGAATAAAGGGCTAAGATGAGCTTTCGCTACTCTCTCACACAACAAACACAAATCTCAAGCCTCTCACAGAGAAAGCACTAGAAGAAAACCCTAAAACTCTTAGTATAAATATAAGCAGTATGTTGCTTATTTGTGTCATCTCCTTGGCTTATTTGTGTTTGCATTTGCTTATTAGGTAGTTTAGCTCATCTGTTTTGGCTTATCTTTTATTTTCATAACTTATTTAGTCTTAATTAGCTTAACTGTTTAGCTAGATTTGCCTTAGTAAAAAATAAGTAAACTGCCAGCTTTTTTAGCCTTTTTCCCAGCTTATTTTCAATTTTTATAAAAACTCCCTTTTTTAAGTTTGCTTATTTTTGTCCTTTTTATAAGTTTTATCTTAAAAAAAGATTTTTATCAAAAAAGGAGGCTAAGGTTCAAACCCTGGACCTCCCCTTTCATACCAAAGCCTCACACACAACCTCTGCTAACACTAGTGCCCTTGGGACTTTTCCAACATAGTTTGCATAATCAATTCTTTTAACCTTTCTTTTTCCTTTTAGCTTTCAGCCCTTTAAGTGCTTATTCTGGCTTATTTTTAAGCCCTTTTTAAAATCTTTTATTTTTCTTGCATTCTACTCAGTTTAAGCTATTTTCCAGCATTTTTCTAGATTTTTCTCATATTGTTTACTATTTTTTATTAATTTTCTTTTAAAATCAGTTTTTAATTCATAAAAAACTATAAAAAATTTCAAAAAAATATATTTTTTAAAAAAAAAATAATGTCCTATTTATCATTTTGCATTAAGAAAATTACCTTTGCTTTAAGTAGGGTTTAATTTTGCAATTTTTGAGTTTTTAAAGACAACGGATTCGTACCATCTGTTCTCGTTTTCTTTGTTTTTTTCACTTTAAAATCTTTCGTTTTAGGATTTTCTTTAATATTTCTTTTAATTTAGTCATTTAGGATAATTAAAGTTTAAAAAATCAATTTAGGGTTTAATTTTTGATAATTTAGTTTTTTTAAATCGCTTTTTTAAGTCCCCGTTCTCGTTTTTAGCTTTTAATCACTTTTAGCTTTCTTTTTTTAGTTTTCTTTTAATGTTTTTGCATTTTCTAATCGTAGGAATTAGAAAAAAACCAATCCTCAAAAATCCTTAATCCATTCAATTCACGCGATCACAAACGTTCTCGATTTTTAATTTGCACCTCGTTGGGAGACGACCCGGGTAGATTTTTGAAGGATTTTGTTTTGGATAGAAACGCGTCTTTTGAAAGCCTCTCGGAATACTTACTATTGATATTTATCCTTACGTATTTATATTTATTTATTATTTTTATATATACAAAAGGGTGAGATCAATTTTTGGCGCCGTTGCCAGGGAGGTGTGTGCGATTTTCGTGAATACGTTTGAAGATTAGTTTTTGAAGACCCTTCCCTCGTGAAGTTATCATTCCCGTTTGTGAATATTTTCTTTTATTTATAAAAATACAAAAATATAAAAATATTTTTTTCATTATCTTTTATAGTATTAGTATAAAGATATAATCAAGAAAATATCAAAACATACAAAAAATGTCCTTATTCAAGAAATATAAAAATCATCATCAATTTTAATGCTTGCATCTGAGCATTATCCATTATAAGTTCCCGAACATAAGATTCAAAATCTTACCTTTGTTTCTAATAGCGGACGTGTGACGACTTACCTTTAAAGTTTAACAAACTTCTAAGAGGTGTTACTAAGGAGGGATGTTCCGAGGAAACTAGACCCTAACAGGAGAAAGTTTTGAATAGCTTCGTGTTTTCACTCCTCCGTTCAATTTGCGTTCGATTATGGTTAAGTTATTCGATCTCGTATTGTCGTTAAATAATTGTGGATAAATTGAAACCTAAAAAATATTTTAAATTTTTAGTGCCTACGCACTCGTTTTTCTCTAATACTCGTTGGTAATTCCTTCGTTTATATCCTATCACCACAAACCCCGGAAAACGTACGTAAACCGTTGACGTTCTAATCAAGAGTCCAAATACCGTTCGCTCTTGAAGAAAAAAAAAAAAAAAAAAAATCACCCGTAGTTACGATGGCCGATCAACTTACAATGGCGGAATTGCTCCGTGCACCCACCGAGGGTTCCACCAATTCTTGCTGAGAATTTCGAGCTCAAGCACAGTCTGATTAATATGATGACTTCGGACCAATTCTACGGACTTGAGTAAAAGACAATCCTCTAGACCACATCCGTTGAGTACAACAAAATAACTTCCACATAAATAGCCAAGGATGTGCCCAATTGAAAACGATAAGCTTATTCGCTTTTTACTTTCGTCTTGATGAGGGCGAGCCCGTCGTTGGCATTGAAAAAAGAACCCCTACGTTCTATTCTCACTTCGGAGGATTCATGTCCAAATATTCAGTACGATTCTTTCCCTCAAGAACGACCAAACCCTGCGAATGAAATTCTATTTTTCACATCGGTTTGATGGTTCATTTCATGAGGCTTGGAGACGATACAAAGATCTCCTTCGTGTTGTCGTCTTCATGGTTTCAACGAATTGCCTCCAACTTGATACCTTTCTACAAATGCCTTGAAACAGGCGTTTTCAAGATTCCTTGAATTATGCCGCCGGTGGCAATCTCTTAGAACGAAGTACTCAAGATGTGTTGACGATTATCGAAAACAAATCCAAAGTCCGCAATTTATGAAACAAATCGATTGTTTCTCAAGTGAAATCAAGTGATGGTAATTCTTCTTCTTCTGGTGTAGCCAAACTTACTCATGCAGTAAATCAGCAGACGAGTGCTGTGACTCCGCTAACAAGGCTTATTCGAAAACATTTCTAAGCAACCCACCTCCGAGCTTCGCGTAAAGCCGTTGAGGAGATTTGTGTTACTTGCGGTGGTGCTCATCCTTACTATCAGTGTCTCGCCGCCGATGGCAACACTTTCTTGGAATATCTGGATAATATTCAAGGATACGTTGCAGCAGCCACGGGTAACTACAATCAGGGTAATTCCGGTTATCGTCCTCCAGGTGTGGTTAATCAAACAAGACCACTGGGTTTTGTTCAACAAAACGGGCAAAATAATCAAAACCATTTTAGCCAACCTCAAGGATATAACCGAGGAAACAATTTCAATCAAAATGCAAATTATCAAGCTCCAATTCAACAAAATCAGAGTGTTCCTTTAAGTGAGTTGGAAAAATTTAAGAAAACAAATGAGGCTAACATGAAAGCCATGCAAACTCAAATTAACAACGTGAAAAATGAGTTAAGAAATTAAATGCAAAATTCAATTCAAGCTTCTATGTCAATCAACAACATGGAGCTTAAGAACATGATGGCTAGTTTTTTCAAAAGTGAAAACGTTTCTACCTAGGCACGGGATCTCTCCCTAAGCACACCGTTGCTAACACGAAGGGGTGTATTTGAAAGCCATTACAACCGTAGTGGTCTTGTTCTGATGACTACCGTTCCTATGTCCACTACTAATTCTTTAATCGGAGGAGGATGAATCGTGTAGAAGAGACTTTAACGGACCCAGAACATGGTGAGTATACCATTAAGTCCCTACTACCTCATGTCCAAAAAGCTAAACCTCCCTCTCAGTGAAATTATGTGGTTCACCAAAGGGATCCTTGTTATCCTCATATCCCTTATCCGTCAAGGATGAACCCAGGAAAAAACGGCAAGAGAAAGATGAAGTCTAAATTCACAAATTTTGGCAAATGTTCAAACAACTTCACATCAATATCATTCTTTGTCGATGCCTTTGATTCTATCACAAAATACCAAAAATGCTTATGTCTTATCTTTCCACAAGGAGAAGACTTATTGGATTGCGAATTAACACCACTCAATGAAAATTGCTCAGCGGTTATCCTAAAGAAGCTACCCAAAAAGCTTGGAGACCCTGGGAAATTTCTCATGCAGTGTGGTTTTTAGTTGAGCTAAAGTGCATCAAGCACCTGTCCGATTATGTGCTAGCATAAACTTGATGCCACTCTCGGTGTGGAAAAAAAGGTGGATTACCCAGAGCTTATTTCCACCCAAATGACCATTGAACTAGCTAACCGTGAGATTTGTACTCCGGTCGGAATTGCAAGAGATGTCTTTGTTCCGGTTGGAAAGTTCACATTCCCCGCTGATTTTGTCATTGTTGATTATGAGAGCGATCCTCGTGTCCCCCTCATCTTGGGAAGACCTTTCTTACGGACCGCTCGTGCTTTGATTGACGTTCATGGAGAAGAAATGATTCTCCGTGACGGTAATGAAAGACTAATCTTGAATATTAGGATATGACATAGTCAAGCTGAAATTCCATACGCGATTACCTCATCAAGAATCAATCAATCGTGATGATGTCTACAATTGTGTCATCATGAGTAAATTTTAAAGTTTGTTTGCAACATAGAATCATCTAAGTGGCAAATCCCACTTCTTCGTTCATCTTCTCCTTACCCCGACTTAACTTCATACGGATGTTATTGTATGATATCTTTGATCACGGAGGTAAGGCTTATTGTAGAACTTTGCTAAATCTATGATAAAACCAAACGTTCTCTCTTTCCATATCATGATAAGTCCATTGGAGTCGCATCCACTTTGATTTTGGACCCGCAGAGACCAAGCCTTCTTCTTCTTCCCCCACACTTTCACTTCCATAGAAGTAACGTGAAGTTAATTTAGGTAGGATTCGTTGATTATCGCGCAAAAGTGATTCTATTTCCACCAGGAAATAGTATATCCTTCATCTCCTATCCCCTATTTCTTCTTAATTCTTTTAAGTCGGCAAGTCACCACTTCTTCTTCACCTAGTCTCCCCGATTTTGAGACTAGCGAACTACTTTTCTTGAGGGTGTTCGCCGATGAACTCGCTCATCATTCACATTGTGCTACCGGGAAATGATGATCTCCTTTGATGCTGTTTACGATCTTCTATGAGAAATGAAGGTATCTGCTTAACCATGATCCTAATCAAGACATGGAATTTGATTCTCGAAGATTCGGTTGATAAAAAATTCTCTGATAAACAATTTGTTGATAACATTTCTTAGAGTTTCAACCGATTGAAAATGATCCATGATTACTCATACCCACCCATTATGGGATGATTATGTTGATAAATCTTTTTGATCTTGATACCTGTTAATGATAATCCATATTATAATCCTTTTTTGACTCCAAGGAAGAGAAAATCAAAGATTCTAAACTCTTGATTGATGAACTTGATCCCCCTAGATCAAGTGATTTCCTTTCTTTTCCCGAGTATGACTCGGTTTTCTATGAGGATTTTTCCTAGGTTGATGCTTTGCCTTCGACTAATAACGAGGACAAGGTATTTAATCCGGGTATACTCATTTATGAGAACCTCTTTGAAGTCACCATTCTTGCAACACCGAAAAATAATGTAAAGAAGGCCATTAATGCTTCTTTAATTCTTGAGGATTTCAATCCTCCTCTTTATGAACTTCCTTTCCACAAAGAAGTTTCTGGGCTCGGAGCTTTACTCTCGTTTTCATCCGAAAATGAGGAAAAAGTTTTCAACCCCAGGATTCTAACTTCTAAAAGAGTTCATTCTTCCCTTCTCCCAGAATTATCTCATCGGGGCCCTAAAGCTTTCAAAGTCATTAAAATTTGTGAAAGCCCGGTGGAGATTTTTCCTTGCTCTTATGGAGAGGACATCCGAGTCTTAGATGTCCCGTGTCTCCACTTTTATCCCCCTTGAAAAGTTTAAGTATGGGGGGATTAGGTCAAGCTAAGTGACCTAAAACAAGCGCTTCGTGGGTGGCAACCCATGCTTATCCTAGTATAATCGTAGGAGTAGTATGGTAGTTATGTAGTAATGAATAAGTGTTTTTTGTTGTTGTGAGGAGGCTCGCCTCTTTCATTTTCCGTGTTTTATGTTTTGTGTTGTATGTCCAGGATTGCCCGGATTTTTAAAGCCTCTCGTGCTCTCGGTCTTGTCCTTCGATCACAAGAGCTTCAAATCCTCAGCTTCATTTGGGAATCTGATATCCAAATCTTATCGACTAACGTTTATCTTTAAGCATACTTAATAATACGACTTTACCGAGATTGGCAGTAGAGGACCTTCTTAAAACATTGAGGCACAATGTTTAATTATAGTTTGGGGATCTTTTCGATTTGCTTATGAATGCAGCGTTATTTTGGTATCCCGTTTTTACACACCAAAATTTCAAAAATAATGAAAATTTTTAAAAAATTCAAAAATAAAATAAGTGTTTTTGTCATAATTTTTGACTTATATGCTGGTAGAATAAGACATAAATTTTGAACTCGAATCGAGCGTGTTGAGCTATAGATTGTTCCTTAACTTTAGTCTAGCGTTCGCGGATTTCGCGAAGAACCGATAAAATGATTGGGTTAATTATGAGTTGGATGCTAAATAAGGTTATTTGGAAAATCTTAAGAGCTCATAAGTGTAGTTTGTGTCTTTTTCTCCCATAAGCTTCTAACACTACGACTAATAATACGTGCTCTTTTTAAAAATTAAACTTAAATCAACAATTTTTGAAGTATAGTCGATATCAATAATTTTAGTTCAAATTTATAAAATGAAATTTTCTCTATATCGTGGTAACATAAATTGTAAAAAAAATGTGGTAATAATAATTAAAAGTTTTGGGCTGATAAAAGTTTGCTGCATCTTGCCGGCTCACAACCGATGTTGCAGCCTTCTAAAGAAAGCCCATAGTAAGAATAATAATCCGAGACTGATAAAAGTTTGCTGCATTTTGCCGGCTCACAACCGATGTTGCAGCCTTCTAAAAGGTCGAGGATTTCCTTAAGAATGAATAATTATATTAAGTGTAGTAAATGTGAGTTAATAAATAGGAGAATAATTCTCTTTTTCTTAAATTTAAATATGCTTTTGAACTAAGACTATTTTATTTTAAGTTTTTCTTAATAAGCTATGTATAAACGGGAAGCCTAAGAGTTTTTGAAACCAAAGGTCCGTGAGTCCCGATACTAGTCTCTGTGGGGTGTCAAAAGCCTGGTCACTTAGCCGCAAGGTTGGGATGTGCCGAGACGAAAGTCGCTACATTGGATGATCTCGCCTTCAAACTCATAATTCTTGGGTGGAACGTGAAGCATAGAATTTTTGCAAACTGTTGATCCATGGTTGAAATTCGAAATGGCACATTCACCTAATATATAATAATTGTTGGGAGCGAAAAGTTCACAAGTTGCAAATATGAGTAGTGTTAGCATCTTAACTTATATTTAACGGTGATTTCGTTTTAAGCTTGGTTTGGAATAAGTGAAAAATCGAGGACGATGAATTTATCCTCTTCGGACATCTATAGATTATTCTATAGGCGCTTCTTGTTCTATGATCCCTAAAGTTATAAAAATAACGAAAGTAAATCATGTTAGTTAATTGAGAAAAAATAAAAAAATAAAAAAATATTAGTATAGTTAGTAAATAATTAAAAATGGCAAATACGGGGCTTTGTCAAAGACTCTTTGATTTTTAACTTCACCTTGACGTAGCCACTTAGTACTCTTTCAAGGTTATTAGTGAGGGGGTTTGAGGGTCTTAGTTTTATTAGTGCTTACTGATTCAGTTTACGTGAGGTAACGCAATAGTCTTAGTATAGGTGGATTTTAGGTATATGCTTAAAATACACCTTACCTTTCACCATTAAACCGGACACGTTAAATGGACCAAAAACGTACCAAAACATACATTGTATATGTATTGTTTTTTACATTTTTTATTGTGCAGGAAATGGATTTCGTGACAAAAGGAGGAAAACGAAGCCAAAAACGACAAACTGAGGAACTGAATGGATAGGACTGAAAAGCCAAGTCAAAGTCAAATCGGATAAAAGTACAAAGTCATACCCCGAACACAGTAATTAGTCAAAGGTCAAAGACAAAAAACCGATGGGATATATGAAATGGGCACTACCCTACCTATCTAATGGGTCGGGTCTGCCCGCATTTAAATATTATTTAAGACCTTAAAAGCCTATAAATCACAACAATGAGCCCATTTCGCCACTTTTGTATATACTCAACCCAAACTTAATTATTAACACAGATAAAATAGCCCAAATAAGACTTACAACTGTCGTTAAGCCTGTGCTCCCTTTTCCACCCTTATACAATGTTTGCGCTATAAAGACTTATCATTGCAATGAAAAAATATATAATACTCAAGGGCACAAAATTTGCATGTACCAAAAACTCTTTTTAAAACCACAAGGATTTATCAACGCAAACAACTTATACAACATTGGGGGTCAAATTTGCCATAACTCCAAACTTGTACTCTGTTTAAACCTAAACAGAGTATAACGAATCCATTACCCGCCAAAAAACCAAGGTACTATTCATTTGTCTTCTACCCTTTAAAACCTACAACATAAGACAAACATCACCCCACTCCAAAAACCCTCACCTCACTAAAGACCAAATACACGCTGACAATCTAAGAAACTACCATTGGCCAGAAGATAATGGAAGGGACAAGATTGATGGGATTGAGCACCAGAAAAGAATCTGAGGGCTCAAGATGGCTTGGCTACTCACTCACAACAACCAAACAAACAAATCTTAAGCCTCTCACAGAGAAAGCACAAGAAGAAAACCCTAGAACTCTTAGTATAAATATAAGCAGTATGTTGCTTATTAGTTTGGTCGAATTTTGTTAAAAGCTAGTCTTGTAAACAACTTTGTGCCATTTTATTACTGTCTTTTTAATATTGCAATTTAATTTCTGTCATTTAAATTACTTGTCATTTAATTTTATGCAGTTTACTGTTTACCTTTAAATTATTGTCATTTAAGCTTATTGTCTTTAAATACTGTGTTTATAAGCCTTTGTACATTCAAAATTTATTTAAAAGCTTGTGTTGCTTTTCTGTCAAAAAAAACCAAAAAAAATCATAAAAATATCAAAATCTGTCAAGCAAGGAGCAAGGTTAATCTTGGAAGGCCTTGGGTTAGTGCTTCATGGGAAGCAAATAGGAAAGGTTTTTAAGCTATTTGAGGGCTTATATCACTTGCCATAAGCTTGTGGACCCTTTGTGAGTTCTCTTTTTGATTTTCTATTGTAAGCAGTTGCTTTTTTGTTTATTTTCTGTCTTTTGCTTTGATATTGCTTATTGTGCTTGTTATGTCTTGCCTTTTAATTGCTTTGATGTTCTTTATTTGAGTTTTTATCTTAATTCTGTCTTTATATGCTTTTAACTGCTTTTTCCTTATTTGCTTATTTTAGTGCTTAATCATGTGCTATTTGTGCTTAATATTGAATGCTTGTTATCTGTTCTTTGCTTAATTCAGTCTTAAATAGCCTAAAACTTGATTTTTACATCTTAAAGGGGTGTTTGGCACAAGGTGCCAAAGTGGGTCATTTTAAGTTAAAATCCTTTTGGGTCAATTGGCAAATTTTGACAGCCTTTTTTAAGTTATTTGTGATCTGTTTTCAAATGTTTTTAGTCTTAAAAATTTGTTTTTTTAGTTTTTCTAAAAATTCTTTAAATATGTGAGTGACAAAACAGTTTATAAGTGCCCTTTTGATTTACCTCTTTTTACCTGCTTTTGAGTCTTATTTTAGTTCTCTTTTTAGTGTCAAACTGCATTAGTTTAGTCCTCTTTTGGTTTACTTTGTTTTGTCAAAATCTGTAAAAAAAAATTGTCAAGTCATTTTCTAAGTTTTTTAAGTCTTTTTTCATTGTCTAAATTTAGTTAGTAAAAATTATTTTTAGACTTTTAAACTCAGAGCATAAGCTCATTTGTTGGTTAATTTGCGGTTTTACATACATATAAAATAATATACTTTATGAAGAAATTAGAAAAACCCATAGTAACCCTTGGACAAATTTCCACTCTCAAGATATATTTAGATTACGTATATTACCGGCACAAACTAAGATACACGGGTCGTTTCCCCAAGAATAGTGAATTGAAACAACATTTAGAGTCCGGATTATGATTTGAATATAAAATAGATAATTTGATAGGCCTAGATACTAATTAAAAAAGCAACAATAAAAAATCAACATTTAAACGGCAATTAAAATTTAAAACGATTAATGAGAAACAAATATAAACGCGGACAATGAGCATAAGTACAACTAATGTTACTCCCCTAAAAATGTAAACTAAGATTCCTAAACCTATGATAGGTACAAAAGAAAATTTTAGGCAAAAGAAAAAACCATTTTTTAGATTTATTTTTGAATTTATTTATTAATTAAAAACTATTTATTCTAATTAAATCCTAAAAAAAATAGGAAAATAATGAAATTATATTTTTCCTAAGCTAAATTAAGTAAAAAGAACAATTTTTGAAACAAGAAATTACTATTTTTGGCATTTTTGATTAAAAGATATGATTTTTCTTAAAATTTAAACTAATTAACAACTATAAAAAATACAATAAAACTATTAAAATAAAGTTCCTAAAAATTTTGTAAAATTACACCTAATAAAGAAAAATGTGCAGTATATCTTGTAAAAATAAAAGCTCTAAATTTTTTTATTTTTATAAAAGTTTAATTAAAAATAATTAAAAACAAACCCTAATTATTAATTAAGAATTTAAGATTAAAACTAATTTAATAATTATCCTAGAGGAACTAAACTGTCGTTAAAAGACCTTAAGGGCTAAGGGACTAAAGCATTTAACAGGCAAGGAATCTAACTAAGAAACAATTGAAAACTGATAAATTACAAGGAATGGTTCTCCTGAAGGATCTAACCCGATGACAAACCAAAGTCCCTAATAAGCCCTAAATAAGTTGAAAGTATTTACAAAGTGCTTTTTAGGAAAAACTCAAAAAGTAGAGAAGTTGTAGAACAGCCTGAGGAGAACAACTTTAATTGACAAGATTATTCTAAAAGCCGAAATAAGGCTCAATAAAGATCTTATTTACCAGCTGGACAGTGGGGTGTTTGGGATGGTTTTTCACCTTAAATAGCTATATCAAGCTCAAATTAAGCTTATTGTGAAAAAGAAAAGATGTTCTAAAGAGCTTATATGTTGCTTAAGCTAAAAATGAAAAGAAATAAGAGCTTAAACTACTTTTAAACTACTGAAATTGATCATGAACTAAGCAAACTCAAAAAACAAAAACAATAAGCAAAAATCCAATTAAGCTAAAAAAACTCACTTATGCAATTTCAAACTATTAACCCCAATCCACCTTGCTTTGTAAAACTATTAAATCTACCTTAGCTACTATCTATTTAAGCTATAATAATCTACTTTCCTATAAGCTAGAATTGAAAATTTTGAAGATCTAAAAGACATTTCTACTTACTGTCCTTTTGGCTTGTTGATACTTTTTATGATCTTTGACAGCAACAATTAAGCTAGAGTAAAAAGTAGAAAATGTAAATTTAAGTCCTAATCTATATTAAGCTATTCCTAGACTATTAAATACTAAAAGATGAGCTATTATAAACCTCTAACTTCTGTTGGCTTAATTTCAGGCTAAAGTTATCAGCAGTACCAACTAACTTATTACTGCTGGGATGCACTTTGCACCAAGTGCAATGCTATAGTGCAGGTTACCTTAAGGGTGTAAAACTGCCTCTTAGATCACTCAAATATGAGTGTACAACTAAAATGCGAACAAGATCTAAGCCTTTGAGGATTAGATACAATTTTCACAAGCTAAAGAAGGAAAAACTGCCCTGGTTGTAAAATCAAAGTAATAAAACAATATCTTTTGAAAATTAGCAATCTATTTTAATCTAAACTTTAACTACTGATTTTAAATGAATACTAATCTTACTACAGCAAAAATTGCACTTCCTAATATTTGACTTTTTGAGGTCAAAACTACTTAAAAAATAAACTTTCCTATTAATGGACAGATTTTAAAAGAGCTATTGAATGTACAATCTATTTATCAAAAGCTGAAGACAGATGTGCAGAGTCTTTATTATCCCCTCAATAAGCTATGATTTAACAAACTTTAAATTAAGAAGTATCTAAAAATTTAATGCTATATTTCTAATATTTTTGGTTTTTTATGTTTTTAAGACAAAATATTATAAACCTATAATCTAAGATGACTAAGCTATAATCTGATTATATAAAACTATATAATAAAGCACATATAGAAAGGCCAAGATTAGTACTAATAAGTAGTGACAATATTAAGCAATTATGATTATCCCTCAGCACTTTTTAAGCTAAAATTATGCTAGGATATGAAATTATGAGAAGGTAAATTGATAAATTAGCTTTGAGCCTCAGCTAAACAGATAATCCTCAAACTTCAATAATCTGGCTTACATGCTCAGCTTATTCATGTGATTAAGCTAGTTGTAAGTCCATGAGGAACCTTGCATCACTTTTAGATCCCCCATGCCATAGCTTAAATTCCAATAAGTCCAAGGTAAGGTAATAGTTTTTTAAGCTGATTTTAAAGTAGTTTAAGTAAAATTAAGGTTAATTAAGCTCAATCATGAGCTTAGAGACTCATGAGAGCTTATGAGTAGCTTATGGGCTTTAGTTTAAACACATTGATATGGCAAAAATTAGAGATTATGAGAGATTTTCTAAAAAACTGATTTTATCATAATACAAAGCTTAGTACAATACTTGAAATGAATGTTACAATGGTTAAATGGTTTATTAAGATGTGATTAAAGGAAATTATGCTAAAACTTAAATATAAAGCTAACATGATAATAATAAATAGGTGAAAAAGAAAAAAAATATATGTATATGTGTGTATGAACTTGTTGAGAGGGCTTTTTATAGTTGATCAAAGAAACCTTTCTAGCCCCTTGCCTTCATTCATCATTCCACCCTTGATCTCTTCCTTTCATATTTGATCTTTGTTTTCGGCCATTAGGATCAATAAGTTGACCTCACACCGGATCTGCCAGCGTGGCAATTCTATGTGAGGCACATTTGTGTTTCTTCTTGAGAGCTAGCAGTGCAAAAACAAGCACTCTTTGTGCTTCTTACATTGATGACGGGCCTCACTTGCGTGTGAGCTTAATGTAATCCTTGATTGACTAGATATGAACCCCTACCTTAGTGTTAACGAGTCAGAACCTGTACCTTCTAACGACTTTAAATTTCATTTGCCCTATCATTTTTAATCGTGGGTAATCAATGAAGATGATGAATAGTAAATGGTCTTCGCGCGTTTCTTATAACTGAAAACGGGGTAAAATCGGTTTGAACTTTGGCCTTATGACAATACTAGCCCCTCTTATTACTTTTTCTTTTCTAATTATAAATAACTTTCGAAAATTGCAAGTTTAGCCCTTGTGGTTTATTTAAAAGGAAAGTGGGTTAGTAATGGGTTTATGAATTGGGCTTTTGGGCTTACTAGATCCGGGTAAGGTTTTTTAGGGTATTTCAGGCCCAATAAGAGTTTAAGGGACCATTTTTGTAACTTTTGAAACTTAAGGGACACTTTTTGAATATTTTGGGTATTTGTCTTCTTGTGGTTGACTTTTGTTGACCATAGTTGACTTTTCTTTTATTGTGAGCAGACTTTGGCTTTCGGCTTTTGTCACTAACTATTCTATCTCTTGCGGTCCGGGCTGACATGTTTTTGACTGTTTCTTGTGATTTTTGTTATTCCGTACCTACACACACCAAAACCAAATACTAAGCATATTTTTGCCTACTTTTTTTGTCTGTTGCTGGGTTTAATTGGGTTATTTTAGTAAAACGGTTTTGCTGTTTTTCTACACTTATCACAAAATTCCCCTAATTATAAAAAAAGCTAAACATTGTGTGCCTCATCCGCCAATAATCACGAAGCCTTATAATCAATACTCTCGAATTTCCCAAAACTAAACATTTAAAGAGTTAGCAAAGATTTAATGTGAGAGAGTTAAGAGATCAAGAGTTATAAAAACACCCGATTTCTATTTTCATATATTTTTCTACTTTTATGATTTTTCTTTGGATAATTAACTTCCTAACTATCAACTTTTTTATGTTGAAATAATGTAAATGTTTTCATTAAACACTTGGTAACTTTTATGATCATAGATACAAAAAGCACAATTAGGAGTCTTAACAGATAACTTTATCATCCCGATTTTTCACTATATTTTCCATGCTAAGCTTAAATAAGATCACTATTCGATATCGAACTTAAGATGCTAAAGATCTACTTTATAATTACAACTTGTGAATTCACTCTCCCGACATAATTCATTAATTAGGGGTGTGTGTTCAAATTAATTTAAAATTAAATATACATAATTTAGATAGATGAAATCTGACCAAGCTTTACACATGGGCCTTTTGGGCAAATATGGCTAATCACACGTAGTGTAGCTTTCACAACTCAAAGCAAACATAAAAATACCCGTAGCTAAGACATCGTTGGTTCACTTGTCCATGAAGACTTTCTTCTCTAGCATCAATCCCAAGTGATCGGTATGTGCTAGAGGCTTTTGACACCCCATCCGGAGAATACCTTCTTTCAAAAAGCATGAACTTCCGATGAAAAAGCCTTTTAGACTTTTGCAACCCTTAGTTCCGAAAGGTAATACTTGGTTTTAGAATAAGAAATTTTTACTATTTATTATTCTATTCTATTGCAATATTATTCTTTCTATTTTTGCTAGGTATCGGTATCCTTTTCTTACAACGACACATCGGCACTCCCACGGACAAGAGCTCGTGTAATATTTGTTTACCAACCTAAATATACATCCTCCTTCTTTCTTTCGAATGCACTTCGGAGAGTACCGACTAATGCCATGTACTTTATTACGATGGAGTTTGTATATTAATAATTTAACACTATAAGGAGTTTAGAACTTGATATATGTATATATATAATTTATATATATTATATATATATATATATGTATATATCATTTTATAATATTATATATATATATCTATGCAGTTAGAAAGCCTTAGTCGTTAATAATTTATATAACAAACTCCATCGTAATATACGTTGACAATGGCGCATGTTTTGTCGGTTCGCTCCCGATGTGACATCGAAAGAAAGAATGGAGGATGTATATTTAGGGTGTCTCATTATTAGTATCACGAGCTCTTGTCGGGGTGGGGACGATGGTCGTTGAAAGAAAAGTTGATACCGATTATAGCCTAAATAGAAATAATAATGTTGCAAAAAGATAGAAAATTAAATAGTAAAACATTTTAAATTTTCATAAAACCAAAGGTATTCTTTCGAACTAAGGTTTGGCAAAAGTCTACAAGGCTTTTTAATCGGTAGTTCAATGAGTTTTGATTTGTATCTTCCGGATGGGGGTGTTCAAATAAGCCTTAGACTTACCCAGATATCGGTGGGATTGATTAGGAAGAAAGTCATCATGGGACAAGTGAACCAACGACTGTCTTAGCATTTAGGGGATTTTTTTGTTTGCTTTGAGTTGTGATTCTACTAAAGTTGATTAACATATTTGCCAAAAGGCCCATGTGTTAAAGACTTGGTCAGATTTTCAACTATCTGTAAATTATGCTAGATTTACATGGTTTATATAATTTGTAACACACTCACCTAAATTATTGATTTATGTCGGGAAGAGGATTTCACATAGTTGTAATTTTAGTAGTCTTTAGCATCTTAGTTCAGTAATCACTGTAGTATCTTATTTTTAAGCTTTGCATTGGGAAAAGTGAACAAATTCGGGCGGGATGATTAAAGTTAACTTTTAGTACCTTAATTTGTGCTTTGTGTTTTATGATCATAAAAGTTACCAATGATTGGTATAATGAAAACTCATTACATTATGTCAACATAAAAAGTTGTAGTTAGGAAGTTAATTATCATGAGAAAATCATAAAAGGAGGATATAAATATTTGAAAATCAGGAAATCGGGTGTTTTATTATACTCAGTGGATCTCTTTATAAACTTCTATCAACAGAAAGAAATCTTTGCGACTCTTTAAAGGTTTAAGGTTGGGAGAATTTTCGAGGGTATTTGGTTTAAGCATG
Organism: Tanacetum coccineum; assembly: GCA_026074375.1. Lineage (NCBI taxonomy): Eukaryota > Viridiplantae > Streptophyta > Magnoliopsida > Asterales > Asteraceae > Tanacetum > Tanacetum coccineum. Next base: position 88,979 of record BQNB010004766.1, on the reverse strand, counting down.
TGATATTGCGTCCGAGGACACACAATGGTTTAGGTTTGGGGAATTTGATAAGTGTAGAACTAACATATTTCGTTTCGTACCTAAAATAACCCAATTAAACCAAAAACAGAACAAAAAAAATGGCAAAAATATGCGTGTACTTTGTAGTTATGTGTGGTGTAGGTACGATTATTACAAAATTACAAGGGAAAACAGTCATAAATCAACAGTCATGCTCAACGGACACGATGAATCGGATAGAGTGTATCAAACAGCCGAAAGCAAAGTATGCTCACAATAAAAGAAAAGTCTACTCATGGTCAACAAAAGTTCGGATATATCAGAAATCACATGAAAACAGTCAAAAATGGGCAAGCACGGACACGAGAATCTGAAGAGTACAAAAAGAAGCCAAAGAATCAAAGCTGAAGCCAGAAAAGTCAAGCCTCAGTCAAATCCAGTCAAAGAAAAGTCAATCATGGTCAATAAAAGTCAACAAAACCCAAAAATATTCCATATTCACCCTCAAAGTTTCATAAAAGTGCAAAAATAGCCCCTCACCTCTTATTGGGCCTTAAAAACCCAAATGGGCCTTACCCGGATCCTATTATACCCAAAAGCCCACTTATCCTAGCCCATTTCCCTTTCCCTAAAACAACAAGGACCAAACTTGCAATTTTCGTAAGTTATTTATAACTAGAAAATGAGACAAGAAAGAGAGGGGCTAGAATTTTAATTTCCTCAAAGTAATAACAGTTTTAACTGTCGAAAAAGGGCGCGAAACCAGTTACTATTCACCCGTCGTCCCACCTTTCACCCCCATGGTAAAACAAAGGGCAAATGAGAATTGATGGGCAAGGAAGTCAATTCAAGAGCTCACAAGTACAATGGCAGGGTCAAATCAGTCAAATCAAGGGGTTACTTATCCTCACTCAAAATCACCTCACACGTCATCAATGGAAGAAGCACAAGGGGTGTAGGTTTTTGTGCTAAAACACTCAGAAAAGAAGCACAAGTAAGCCTCAAACGGATTGCCACGCTGGCAATCCGTGTGAGGTCACTTAGTGATCCAACGGCCAAAAACAAAGACCCAATGATTGATTGATTTGATGGTGGATGATTGATGAAGGCAAGGGGCTAGAAGGTTCTTTGTTCAGCTATAAATAGCCCTCAACTCTTCACACACGGGGATCTTATCTTTTCTTTTCTAGTTTTCTTAGCTTAGTGTAGTTTTTAGAAGCTTATTGTAATTTTGATCAAATTGTAATCTCTTTTAAGTAATGTAATTCAGTTTTTTTAATTAATGAAATTTAGTTTAATTTTGTCATAAGTTTTTTTTTACTTTCAACTTTTAAACTCTCTCAATAAGCTAATCTGTCTCAATAAGCTAATAAGCTCATAATAAGCTCTCAAGAGTCTCTAAGCTCTTGATTTGAGCTTAACCAGCCTTAAAATTACCTTAACAATTAAATTAGTTTAAAAATCTATATATTACCTTTACTTTTGGATTGGAAAGCTTAAGGAAGGGGGATCTACAATGGAAGGATCCCCAAGGACTTAACTCCTAGCTTATTCATAAGCTAGGAGAGCTTGTAGCTGCCTTAAATGGGCCTTTTGTTTAGCTAAAGGTTCAAGTAAGTTTCTCTTTTCATCTTTCTATAATTTCAGTTTGAATTGCTTAGTTATAGCTTATATGCTTATCATTGCTTATTTGCTTAATCTCTTTGCTTATTAGTGTTTATTTAAGTTTTATCTAGCTTAATCATCATAGTTGTTTATCTGTTTTTAACTTTCTTAGTTTGAATCATAGATTTACATATATTTGTCTTAAAAACCTTGAAAAAACCAAAAATAGGTAAATTAGCTTAAATCTTAGATTACTGCTTATTTAGTTGTTAATTCATGCTTATTAGGGATAATATAAATTCTGCATTATCTGGTCTTAAGCTTTTGATAAATAGATTTTCATTTCATAAGTTTTTAAATCTGTCAATCACATAAAGGGGTGTTTGGTTTAAGTGTTCTTGACCTCAAAAAGTCAAATTAGGGAATGCAATTTGTTTTAGTAAGTTGAGTTTTCATTTAAAATCAGTAGTTTAAGAGTTTTTAAAGGTTAGTTTGCTAATTTTCAAAAGATATGGCTTATTATCTTTGTTCTAGCACCAGGGGAAATTTTCTCTAAATTTCACTTGTGAAATTTTTGATCTAAGCCCTCCAAGGCTTAGATCTTGCTTGCATTGTGTTTATACACTCTATTAGAGTGTGTTCAAGTGCAGGTTTACCCTTTTGGTAACCTGCACTCTTGGTTTACACTTGTGCAAAGTGTAGCAGTACTAACTTTAAGTTAGTACTGCTGTCACTTTTAGTCTAGTTTTAGTTAAGTATAAGTAGGTCTTAGGTTCTTAGATTAAAGTAGGATTAGGTCTAGTTATAGCTTAATAAAGATTAGGTCTTAAATTTCACTTTCTAGCTTATTAGCATAGTTTAAATTCAGCTGTCAAAAGTCACTCAAAAAACCTCAAAAGCCAAAAAACAGTAGGTTAGTTAAGTAGATTATTATTTTGTTAATCTTAGCTTATGATCCTAGTTTTTATAGCTTAAATAGATAGATTATAAGTAGCTTTATCAGTTCTCAATAGCTTAAAGTCTAAAGTTGCTTTTTAAGAATTTTAGCTTATTTGAACTTTTGCTTATTGCTTTGGATTTCTGAGTTTGCTTAGTTTATGCTCAATTTCAGTTACTTAAAAGTACTCCCAGCTTAATTTTCTCTTCATTCATAGATTTAGCATGTCATAAGCTTTCTAAATCACTTTTCCTTTTTAGATTTGAGCTTAAAATGAGCTTGTTACAAGCTTTTTAGTGAAAATAAGCCCAAAAGCCCATTCACTGTAACAGCTTATTAATAAGCTGTTTTAAAGCTTATTTTCTGAGTTTCAGCTTATAGTTCTTTTATTAAAGTTGTTTAAAAAAGTGTTTTCTACAACTTTGTTCTTTTAGTTTTTTCAAAAAGTCAAAAAAATAAAAAAAATGGCAAAAAAGGGTGTTGCCCACACTTGAACCCACGACCTCTCAGTTATAGTACCAACGTGTTAACCAATTTGCTTCAATAGCTCATCCGTCATTGTTTCTCACCACTTAATCTGTATACACGTTTTAACTTTCCTTTTTTATAATAAGCCGTAGCAATATAAGCTCATTTGAGGGCTTATTTGTTAATCAATTTGGTTTTTCTTATTTTTCTTATAATCCTGCTAGTGTTTAGGACTTTTCCTAAATTTTTCAGATTTTTCTAGCTTTTATTTTATTTTTAATCATTTTTCGAAAGGTAAAATCTTAAAAAAATACATAAAAAATAGAAAAAAGTTTCAGAAAAATACAAAAAAATAATTTTTAGTTTTATAAAAAATAGGTTAAGGTTTGTATCCAGTAAAATCATTTTTACACTTTTTAGATCTTAAATTTCATTTTTGAGCTTTTATTTTAAATTTTAAAAATAAGATTTTAAAAATAAAAATAGTTAAAAATAGTTTTCTTTGCTTTTATAATATTTTAGACTTTTCTAAGCTTAAAAATCATTTTTCCAAATTTTTAGTACTTAATTTGCTATTTTCTAGGATTTAATTAGATTAAAATAGTTTTTAATTCATATTAAATTCAAAAATAATAAAAAAAATGTTTTTCTTTTTCCTAAAATTTTCTTTTGTCCTAACTTAGGTTTAGAATTTTAGTTTATATTTTTAGGGGTTAAATTTAATTACTTGCTTAATTGTCACATTTTACTTGTTTCCCGTATTAGTTTAATTGTTTTTTTATTGTCCATTTTAATTTTTGATTTAGATAAAAAAAATCATCCATTTTCTCATTAAATCATAATCCGAAACGAGGATTCAATTTCACTAGTCATCGGGGAAACGACCCGGGTGATCATATTTACCCGGTTAAATATACGTATTCTATATATATCTTTGTGAGTGGAATTGCCCAAGGGATACTTGGGGATTTCCTTAATTTCTCTATAAGTATATTATTTTATATGTATGTAAGACTACCATCACAGCCCTAAAAATAAGCTAGTATAAACTACTTTTAAAACTTAGAAACTAAAAACAGATGATGATTGATGTCTAATAAGCTTATACTAACAAACTAAGATCCTAAAATAACACTTAACCTATTCTAATTTGCACTTGAAAATTAAACTTTTAACTTTGAAAGAAGGCTTAGAGGCTTTGATAGATTTGGACTAAAACAAAGTTAACAACTGCATTCCTATTCTAACCCTTTTACTGTCTTAAGGACTCTAAACAAGCATGAATTGAACACCAACACCTGTTATTAAAGGTCTAGGCAAAATAAGCTATTCTATCAAACTAGAATTTCACAATTTTAAGCTAAAGCTATATTGAACCTAAATTTTTAAATTTAAACTATAAAAACTTATAAAAACGTACTTAAAGACTAAATTTAAGCTAGTAGAATTTGATTTAATAGCCAAAATGGCCCAAGCAGTATCAACTCATGTTAATACTGTTTGTGCCAAACACCCCTTTATTTTCTTAAAAACTATTTTTAGGCTGAAAACAGATTATGAAAAGCCTTGGAAACTTAAAACAGATTAAGTAACAGGCAGTTTAAACACAAATAAGCAATTATCTAAGACATATAAGCACTTAATAAAGCTAAATCTAAATAAGCAGTTTAGAAACTTAAAATGGCAGAACACCTAAAAACTCAATTTACACTATTCTAAAACTTTAAACCAATCAATTTAAGCTAACTTTAAACTGAATAAACAACATTGAGCACTAATAAGCAGATAATAAGCATAAATAAGCAAATGAACAGTAAATAAGCTAAAAATGAAAATGAGAGTGTACCTTAGTGCTTTGCTTAAACAAGGACAAAAATGCTCAAAAGAGCTTATTCTACTAGGAGGACCTCGCCCTCTATGACAACGAAAGTTAGAATGACCCAAGAGACTTCGCTAAACCGGTCAAGGCAATCTCTTTGCCCCACAGTGTACCAAATGCATCCAAACGTCGTCTCGTTGAGCTAGAAAATCAAGTCCAATTCTTGATGGAAGCTTATCTTGCTCCTAAATCATCCGTTCAAGTGAACAAAATCACTTCTTCATGTGAGATTTGTAGTGGTCCCCATAACACTCAATATTGCATGGAAAATCATGAGCAAGCTTTTGCTGATTATACATCTTCGCATACCGATGAAGCGGAAGGCAAGTGGTTTACTTTCAAACTCTAGCAAAACAGTCTTGGTGACACTTATAATCCGTCATGAAAAAGTCACCCAAACCTTAGGTGGAGACAACTTCAAAATTCTCAAAACAATTTTTCAAACCCACCTAATTGTTTTTAACCCAAAGGTTCATTCCCAAATCGTCTCTTCTACAACAATCCTCAAAATTTTAAAAATAAACAATCTAATCTCGAAGGATTGGTGTCTAATTATATGGCATCTTAAGACACTAGGTTATCTAAGTTTGAATCCGATTTCAAACAACAACAAAGCGAGATGACCAATAACATTGACACATTTTTGAAGGGTATCAATGACTGAATGACGGGAGCACTCCCAAGTGATATGGTTAAGAACTCGAAATTGAATGTTAACCTCACCTCTTCGGTTTCGTCTGCTCGTTCTTACTCGATGGAAGATCCCCAAAACTCATATCGTCCCCTCAATTCAGTCAATGCTATTAAAATGTGTTTCAAATCAACAAATGATTTTCAAAATGACCAACTACAAGTTAAAACTCTAACGGTTAATAAAATTGGAACACCAAAACTAAAAGAACCTGAAAAAACTCTAGAAGATGAATTTAAGGATTTGCATCTTAACTTACCGATTCTTAAAGTTCTAGAAGATGAATTTAAGGATTTGCATCTTAATTTAATAGAACCTTTCAATTAATTCCCACAACTAGAAAATTATCCGAGAAAGAGAATCTAAGCGAGATCATCGAATTGGAAC
>BQNB010004766.1:0-81580 GCA_026074375.1 Tanacetum coccineum | reverse complement strand
TATATACGTCACATTAATCTTCGGATTGTTTGTAATTGTTATATAACTCACGGTACGAGTTATATAAGGGTTTATTTTTATAAGAATATATTACACACGTTGCATTACTTTTCGATTTATTTTATTTAACCAACCACCAAACTATTACAACTTGAAATCTAAATCTTTTGTCAACGTGTCACGTTGACGTAACCATTCATCGGGAAACCCAAATTCGTTATCCTAGGCTAGTGGGACTTAGCAGTTAAGTTAAGCTGCAACTTCGTAATTGAGCCGCTTCGTCTTCCGTTGTGTCGGGCATATCAGATGCCTATCTGTCAATCGTTCTACAACATCTAGGTGAGTTTTCATAGCCTCGCTTTTCAATCTTTTGAATGTTTTATAAACCCGCGAGGGGGATACATGCTTGTTTACAAATTCATTTACATGGTTGATTACCTGTTTGGTTTACATACTCATTTATATATCTCGCGATGAGATACAATACTTGGTTTAATTTTTGAACATAAACACATTCTATACTTTTATGATTATGGATTAGCTTAAGTTGCATGAACTGTTAATTACTTGGAGGGTAAGCGCGAATGTTATAAGATAGATTTATTTAGGATTGACAATCCCCGTTCGGGTGACTAGCTATCACTGGGAACGAACGTTATACCATGTCGGATTACGATTTGATTGGCGCCTGCGGGGCCAACAATCATTACTGCCCAGGTGTTCTTGGAGGGAACACCCATGATGGGAACATATTATTTGCATAAATGCCCGGGTGTTCTTAGAGGGAACACCCACGAGGGGAACATATTCTTTTATTATTGTCCGAGTGTTCTTGGAGGGAACACCTACGATGGGTACATTCTTACTGTGCCTTGAATAAAGTGGCATACAAACAAGTCTACGTCACATGTTCATGAACATAAAAGTACATGTAACTCAGTAGTGGTTTTATACCAGTTGGATAAAGTGGCTAATACATATTTTGGAAATTTGTGATCCAACTTTGACACGTACATTTTGTGACTATTTGGGGATAGAAATGGTCCTTGCATATCTTTACAGTCGTAATTGAATTCTAAAAATCCATACCGTTTAATTGGGGGAGAAGGACATTTTAAGGAATTTAAATGGTCAACAAATATTTTATGATACTGTAGGGAGACAGTAGTTACTAAACGTTATTATATTACACTGACTGATACATCTATATATCTCATATACAGTAATTGGAACAACGTTTACTATTACATAAAACCTATGATCTCACCGAACTTTATGTTACCTTTTAAGGCATGTTTTTCCTCAGGAAAATTATATGCTACGGAATCTTGAAGTGCATTAGAGTCTAATACATTCAAGCTATTTCATTGATGCAATTTATGGACAAAATGTATATTAAAATTCAAGAGTTTTGATTAAATCAACGAGATTTTTTTGTGCAAAACGACCATTTAAGGTCGTTCTCTTGTATCTAGCGCTGTGTATTATGAAGTAGCACCCCATGTGGTATTCCGCTGCATTGTTGTATTTTTGGGGGTGTTACAATGGATGTTTTGTATTGTATCGAACCCCCCCCACATGGTAGTGATCTAACTAAAGATTTTGATTCAAGTGGGGACATCTATGACATGTAGCTGAGGAAGTAGGCACGGGTTATCAAAGACTAAGCCATTCATAAACATATGATGAGCCCAAACAAGAGATCCAAGAACACCTATACTGATCATGGCATAGACCATGCCTAAATACCCGAAGACCCAGTTTTCCTAAAAAAGTACAGGTTGTTCATTTTTCTCACAATGAAGTTAAACTAATTGTTCTTCTTGTTTTTCTCTCCTCTATGGTACATCCAACCACTTCGTTCTCTCTCAAAACTCTAAACGAACCATCATCAAAAAAAAAAAAAAAAAAATAAATATATGTGGATAAGATATTCTACAATTGATTATCAAGGAGGCCCTATAGTGTGTTTTGTGAAGGTTTAGTGTGCGGTTTTAACTTCTTTTTGTTCGTGTATATGGTTCGAACCTCTCAAAGAAGTTTTCACCTTTTGAGGGTTTAAAAACCATAAAGATTTAAACTTTTTTCCTTATTTATCTTAATTTAGGCTAGAAGTACAAGAAAATCTTTGAAAAACCATCAAAAACTTCATCTTTTTTAGTCTTTTTGGTTAGAAAAAGGGTTTTGTACCAAGAATCTTGATTTCAAACTTTTCATGTCAAAACATAACTTTTGTGTTTTTAAGGTTCTAATAGTCTTAGATAGGTAAGAAGTACAAGAAAAATCGGGTAAAAACGTCAAAAAGTGAGTCTTTTTAAGATTTTTGGTTTTTGAGTTTCGAAGTGTATTGGGCGAATTATACGTGTAGACGAGTTATACATTTTTTTTCTGCAGGCTATTTATACGTGTTTGTGAAGGCGAATTATAAGTTTAAGTTCCAAAGGCGAGTGATACTTTTTTTCACTTCAGGCGATTTATAAGTTTTTGTGAAGGTGAATTATATGTTTAATTTCCAAAGGCGACTTATACGTGTTTGTGAAGGCGAATTATACGTTTAATTTACAAAGGCGATTTATACGTGTATGTGAAGGCGAATTATACGTTTAATTCCCAAAGGCGATTTATACGTTATTGACTTGTCTAAATATGTATATATAATATATATGTAAGGATTTATCTATAATAATATAGAGAGTAAGTATTCCGAAATGGTTTAAAGAAAATCGCTCTTAACCAAAGCGACTTCAAAAACCTCCCGGGTCGTTTCCTCGACGAGGCGTGAATTGAAAATGACGGGTTATCGTTAGTTTCGGGATTGTGAATGGTTTAGATTTTAAGATTGGTTTTCTATTTCTTCAAATAAAAAAGGAAAGCTTACAAAAACACGCAAAGTCCACATATTTTCTAACGCGCAGACGAGAGCTAAGTAGAGCACATGCAAAGGCAAGGATCTTAAGATACAACAAAAGAAACCTAAGTGGGCATTAGAGCTCTCTATCTCTATATCTCTATCTATATCATAAAATATCTTAATAAAGAAAAATAACATAGAAATAAATCAAAACATCATTAACCTAAACATGGCAATAAAGAGAATGGTACCGAAACCGAAATCGAAGAGTGCAAACATGACGAGATCAAACCCGCTCCATAAGCCATACCAATTAACCGAAATAAACCAATCTAAAATCCGAACAAATCCAATCCAATTTCGAACTAGTATGCCATAACTCGAAAATTGAAAAGACGATAGATGGTTGATGCCTAATTCTGTTGCTTGAATGAATGTCAAATCTGCTCGAATTATGACCACAAATCGATTCGGAAACTTGCTGCTATTATTATTTTAATGCATACTACAATCTAATTAAATGGAAAAATTGAATAAAAAAAAACACTAACTTGCCGCTATGATTAAATTGAAGATAGTTGGCTACCTACGAGTTATAGGAAAAAAAAAGAAACAAGATGTGAACTAAGAAATGGAAAAGATATCATATATATATATTCAAACTTGCTGCGTTGATGTTTGGTGTCACTACTACTTCTCGAAATCTAAAAACAGAAAATATAATATAAAAGTTGCGTTGATTATCTATTAATGCTACTCATTAATTAAATGAAGAACTAAAAAAATAAACTAAAAAAAAGTGTTGCGTTTTCGTTGTTGTTGTAGTATCCCCATGTGTATAGAAATACACTACTCATCTATAGTATAAACTTTCAAGGCATATTTTTATAAAAAGTTAATGTAATCAAAGACGAGAAAGATAAAAGAAAGATGATAAATTATATGAAAGGCTTGGAAATAACTTAATAAAAACACTTACTTAAGCATAAATAAAAAAACTTCAATGCATAAACTTCACTTTTTATTGATGAATCTTGAGAGTACAATGCTTGGAAGGGTAAATGACGATATTTAAAAGACGAAAAACATTAAATAAGCTGTAAATAAGCCATAAGCTGTCCTAAAAACTACATATCTTTTTGTGTGAATTCCATCTCCTATTTATAGGGGAATGGTGTGAGCTTCTTGTGAGGTAAGATAGACAAGGCATTGAATGCTTTCTATAATTAATTATGGAAATGGCCAATCACCATTAAAACCGCCATTATTGCTTTGACATTTTTCATTCAATGCGCCATTTTTATATTTTCAAATGAAGATGAAGCGGGTAACGGGCGTTAGATGTTAGGACTAACGGTGTTACGGTTTGGGTAAACAAAGGGTAAAAAAAAAAAAAGAGTGTTAAGTCTTCAAGTGGGCTTCTTCTTGGGCCGGTTTGGTTATTTTAATATTGGGCTTCTTTCTTGGCCGATTTTCTTCATAATTTGCGCCGGTCTTGGCCCATTAATTTTAAGTTAGGAATGGCCTACTTTGCAAAATGTCTTCAGCTTCGGTTTTTCTCGCTCTTTCCAATCTCGTGCTTGGTTTTTGTCACCAGGAGAAGACTTCTGGCTTTGACATCATTCTTCTTGCAAATCTTTTCTTCAGTAGTAGAGGGCACAGTCATCTTCAATGCTGTTGATGGACCTGATTCTGGTGTTGTAACAGAAATAGGTACCCAAGAATTCCCATTTTCTATTACCTCCCATAATGCATAATCTTGGATCTGAAAGTACTGCTTGATTCTGATTTCCCACATCTCATACTCTCCTAGTTTGAGCATGGGAAGCTTTGCCAACGCATTGTTCTGAGAATTTTCTAGCTTCATTTTCCCTAGATCAAAGTTTCTCAAAGCACATGCTCTGATACCACTTATTGATCCCACGCCTTGATCGATTCTTTATAAAGTAAAGAGTTTGTTACCTTGGAAGAATCCAAAATAACAAAGATTGAGACTTTGTATGTATACCAAAGTGTATGTGGAATCTACACTTTGATACTCTAGAGAAGTTTATTAATGGAACAGTAATGATCAAAAACAAACAATGAACACAAAACTTACTGCTTCAATATTATTAAATAATACGAGTACTCTTGAAGTACTGGGGTTACAAACCTTGAAGCTATTTCAAATTTTCTCTAAATGTATCTCTAAAAGTTCTAATTTACACTACACTTGGGATCTCCTTTTATAGAATACAAGGAGTCCTTTACAAAGATATCTGCCTATCTTTTAGGATCAGTTACAATTCAAAACTAAGCATCCCGAAATACTCTCCATGCATCCTTATCTTCAGTTCAGCAGCTTTGACTATCAGCAGTATTAACTCTTTTGTCTAGCAGTAGTAACTAATACTGGCAGTACTAAGTTTGTACTGGCAGTACAAACTCCATTAGTACTGTTGGCAGTATTAAGTCCATTGAAGATTTATTCCTAACATCAAAGCAAGCTAATTCCTCTAAAATCAAGACATTGTAGGTAAGTTAATTCCTTTAGAGTGACTTTCTTCTCGGAACCTCCCGACCTCATCGGCCAAGTGCCCAGGCTTTTGACACCCCACAGAGAATACTGATCAGAATTAACAAGCGTCCGGTTTTAAAATTTTGTAAGAATTAACAAGTTTAAGTTCAAAAGAATGTTTAAATTTTAGAAAAAGCCATTTTCCTTTTATTTATTAAGCAACTATACTAGCAACATTATTATATTTTTTACATCATTTTCATTTTTTTTCAGTTTTTTTTTTTTTTTTTGCAACATTTATATTTACACCGTAGACAAGGAAAATTTCTTTTTAAAAAGTTAAAACATATTTTTGATCAAAAACTTTTATTTATCAATTCATCGATAAAACGTTTTACTCTAAGAATGTTGATCTTAATGGACTTTTAAGAGTGATAAAACTCTAACTTGTCTTTCAGGTATTATTAGTTATTTTAGAAGCTACTGGGAGAAAAAGCCACAAATTATACTTATGAGCTTTTAACATTTCCAACTAATCCTTGCTTAGCATTCCAACTTATATTTAACTCTATCATTTCTCGTTCTTCGCAAATTTAAAATCTTTAAAAGTCATATCTGTTTAATAAAAGATCAGTGTTGCAACCAGGTTTTCATTTATAATGATTTAGCAAACAATGTCAAACGTTGTCAAATAGTACTCGAGTTATAAAAGCCTTCAAAAATATAATATACCGCGCGACTCGAATGCTTCCCATGCTTCAATAGCAAAATAATAACCCTGAAAATACTTGCAAAAAACGTCAACAGATAATGTTGGTGAATTCAACAGGTTAAGTAAAAAGCGGTATTGAATAATTAAGAAATATTTCAGAAGAAAAGTAGTGTTACAAACCTTAAAAGTGTATATTTTCCGAAAACAACCGAAATCCAAGTAGTGATTCAGTAAATCAAGAAGTTATTTAAAAAAAGTGACCACAAGAACGAAGTAACGGTGGACTAAGTACAGATTCCAAGTCCAAAACAATTATGTAGACAAGGGGAAACACTTCACACAAGTCTAAATTATATATTATTGCACTCAGCTCAACACCCGAATACCTTACGTACTTCAATCAAGAGATTGGAATGCCCATAAAAAAGTAGGATGAACTAAAGCGAAACATCCTGAAAGTAATATCTCAAATTTAAATTCCACCTATCAATACCTAGTGACCCAAAGGAAAAGGTGGGGATGTCAATCCCGATTGATCTAACCACAACACTCGCGCTCAACGACACTCTATCAACTGACTGTTCATGATAAACTGGGACTTAAGTGGCAGAGAAGGTACTTAGGCAATAATGTCAGGCATTAATCTGGATAGCATACACTTGAAAAACACTTGTGCCCGTAGTAAAACAATCATGTCTAAAATTCATGGTTTCAAATATAGGTATTCACGATCTCAAATCATGTAGCAAACAAATCGAGCTTTAAAAAAAATAGTCATGTAACGCTTAAGTAGTAGAAATCAATAATTCACTTAGTAAAAACAAGCAAGTATTCCCCTTGCGGGTTTAATAAAACATTAAAAGGATTGAATATGCGAGACTATGCACTCAAAAGAATTAAAGTAAGTTGTACAATAGTAAAATATACAAAGTTTGTAAAAGAGCATTATTCCCCACGCGATTTATAAACAATAAAAAATTGAAATGCGAGACTATGAACTCACCCTCGAGTGAATGGAAATCCCCAAGTATATCACAATAAAAAAATAGCGTCCACTAAGGAATCCAAAGGCAACCCTAATCCCAATATAGGTCGTATAAGTACGAAGCACTTAGCTTAATATATAGACTCATCATACTATCGTTCGGGCTATCATAATTAAGAGGTCGTGTAGTGAACGTATGAGGAGCTAGGACACTTTAAATCGTAAATCCAGCAACTCGTCGATACGCCACCCCGAAGAGGCCTCATCATTATGAAACTCCCTAGTAATATAGTACTTTGATAACTAATACAACGTATGATTCTATATAGCTACAATCACCAGTCTACTCGTTTAGTTAGAGTGAAAACATAATTAATCGAATAATGCTTATAAGTGTACTTTGGTAAAAAATGGCGTAACTATTTCTCGTTTCTAATCCGTTTCGCGCGTTTCTTTCTTACGTCCACACGGCCTTCGTATAAGTCGAGATTTCCAAAATATAACATTTTTAAAAAACATTTTAGTTTTTCTGATGAAATAGTGATTTTTTTGTTCATAACGAGACATATACCGTTAATTTTTATAGTTTTTTGTTATCGTAACCCGTAAACGTCATATTTCATTCGATATCCTCCGTTTTTTTTAGAACGATTCTTCGAGTACGGATCTCGTAAATCAAAGTTATATCATATTTTTGATTGCTTTGAAAAATATCACCTGTCTGTAATGAATAGGTAAATTTTATAAAATCGTTTTATAAAAGTATTTTCTCGTCGTAAACTCGTAACCTAACGTATCATTTTCGTTATAAATCGTTTTTCGCCAAGTTTCTTATCATTGGAAGTCAGTCATGATGCGTATTATTTTTATATAATGTCTAAACCTTACTGTATGAGGTCGAATTAAAACAGTCCCTTTATATGGCATTTGTATACTTTTTAATCATAACTTTCTAGAAAAACCTTAAAACCCTAATTTATACCTAAACATTTACATTACTTAAACCATATGTTAAACATAGCTTTTCCATTCATATTTCCATGATATAATATAACCAAATGACATAAGAATAAGTGCATAAAAATTCATAAAACATAAGTGAAACCTCTTTTTACATATTAAAAAGTCCTATGTGGTGATTTTAGGCCATAAAGAACATGTAACACATAAATCAATATAATAAAAAGTATGAAGGTATTAAGAAGACCTTAGGAAGGATGTATGTGATGAGAAATAAGTGCTAAACCCGTGTTTAGACTCAAAACCAAAGCTTGTACAATGAAAACCCTAGTTTCACTTTTCTTGATTAATACTTGAAAAAGGTTAGCCAATGCTTGGGATTACCTTAGAATATCTTAAAATGGATGTGTATAGATGTTTATAGGTTGAATAAAATTTTGTATGGATTGTGTTGGGACATGGATTTGAGCCGTGAGCTCTATGAGTGCCAAAGGAAGAGATTTTGTTATTTTTGCTAAGTGTTTATGCAATGTTAGCTATACTTATAAGATATATCATTAAAGGTGCAAGACAATGTCAAGGAGACAAGGCAAGGTCCTAGGATGGTCTTTGGACTGGTCTAAGTCAAGAGACAAGGTAATGGTGTTTTAATAGAAATGGCATGGGCTAGGTAATAATGAAAGTTGATGTATATTTAGACCAAACTTGAATTTTCTTATTCTTTGAATCTCTTGCCATAAATTTTGGCATAAGCGATGATATATGTGAGATATTTATTGTAACTTTTATGTATGGTAAAAAAAGTGGGTATTGTTGAAGCGTATAGAAAAGTTGTTGTGGTCCGGAGAGTGCCTAAACGCAATTTATCGCGAAACGATACTCTTTACGTAACAACAAAAATATAATATAAAAGTTAATATAATTACTTTTGAAAAAATAATTAATGAGGCTTTGCATAAACTTTAAATTTGTTTTGGTGCGCGTTTTACGTTGATTGTTTATTTTTAGTTTACGCGATTTTTAACGTATCGATAAAAATAAAAGCGACCCGCTGAACGAGGAAATAAAATAAATATGATTTTAAAGTAGCGCGTAAATTCCTGAAAATACAAATGTTTACAGTCTCTTCCGTTTAAAAGAGCCATGTCATCAAGGTCTCCCAATCGGCACTTGAGGAAGGTACGGGTTCGGAGAAAAAGATGCGGATATTTCTTCCGGAATAATAAGTTGATGAAGAGGTGTAGATAATTATTATTATTAATTTTTTTGAACAGTGCCCCAACGGTCGGTGAACAGTAACCCCCAACGGTTACTTTCCCCCTTTTATACAAAATTTTCTCCTCCATTTCTCCATACAACACTTAATCTTTCACTTACATTTCTTCTTATCCAATCCTCAAAAAGTTGCACATCATCACGATCTATGGCGATGGTCGACCGCGATAGCAACATCGGCATTATCTTGCCCTACTTGTTTCCCCATACGAAGAAGGATTTCAGTATTTGGCCTTTTATTCTATCAATTCACACGTGCCAGGTCATTATCCTTGCTTATTGGGTGGAATCTATGCTTGAAGACTAGATAACTATGGTTAGGGGAGGTTGTAATAAAACTTGTATTTCCTTTAAATGTTCTTATGTAATCTTATTTCTAAGATAATAAATGGAAGTTGTGGCAATAAATCTTTTTGTTATTTTTATTTATGCCTTTCGATAATTTCGATACCACGCTTGGTAACTCGTTTGCATTTCCCTTCTAATTGGATTTAACTTGTTGTTTCAAGATTTGATGTTGGTGTAATATTTATTGTTGCGACCAAGGCTCGGCTCCTAGTGGGCTTATTTGTTCCCTTCAGCTTAACGTGTCAGTTATAACATTTTCCTCTCTAGGTGACGGATTTCATACTTATGATGGCATTACCAATACTAAGTTCTATGGTATTGTGTCAACGTTGAATAGGTGATTTAGTAATTTCCCTAATGGCGAGCAAATTTGATAGCGAATTATCCTAAGGCGACTAGCAAGTGTCTTGGCTTCGTGCTTAGGATTTGGTATAAGATGACCGTTCGGGCATTATATTAATGTGAGTAGAAAGGTTGCTTAGTTGTTATGGTTACTAATTCAATTTCCAAAAGTAAACGCGTCTTATGAATACGTTCACAAAACTTGATATAATTAAAAGATGTTTCTTGATAAGAAGTTTTAAGATGACTACTCTCAGCATGGGCATGGTTCTTCCTGAATTATACATAGGTGATCAAGTTATGTATATTTGAGGACTAACGATGCAATGCTCATTTTGTCAAAATAGTGTTATGTTTTCATGAATTTTGAAGAGTGACCTTGTATACCTAAAATAAAGGATTTAAAGTAACATTGGTGATAAATGGAAAAGCCTCATGGCATAAATGAATGATGGTATCGTGTAAGAGAAAAAAGAAAGTAGCTCATATATATATGGGTATTCTCATATAATACCAGTATTGGTGCTCAAGGAAGCAAATGAGAAATCAGGAAGTACGCAATAATCGAAGTGGTCAATATTTATATATCTGACCGATATAAGGTAAATAGTAAGAGGTCATAAGATAGACGTAAGAGAGCGAAATCATAGTCAGTAATTAAATACATCAATAATATCCATGTAATAGTAGTAGGGATGCAAAAGAGAGCTTATAAGTTACCTGGGAGCAAGCGCGCGCGGATATCGGATAAAACAAGGAAAGACTCTATATTTTGAAAAAACAGGTCATGATGTTTATGGTTTTGAAAACGACCTAGTTCCTCTATGACTTCAGCTCCCTGATACCATCTGTAAACACCCCCAAAATATCAGGACAACGCAGCGGAATGGAACATCGGCGGTGCTACCTTCAGAGGCACAAACACAAGTCACGGAAAACGATCTTAGAAATGTACGTTTTTAAATAAAGTTCCATATCTATTAATAAAAGATCAAAGTTGCAACAGGTTTCATTTATAAATGTATTAGAAAACTTTGTCAAAACGTTTTCAAATAGTACTCGAGTTATTAAGCCTTCAAAAATAAGATATATCCGGCGCGAGCTTCGAAATGCCCCAATGCTTCACTAGCAAAATAATAACCTGAAAATACATGCAAAAACACAACAATAAATGTTTTTTGAATCAATAGGTTTAAGACAAAGCGGTATTGAAATAAATTTACGAAATATTTTCAGAAGAAAAGTAGCGTTACAACAATTAAAAGGTGTTATTTCCGAAATCATCCGAAATCCAAGATGAATCTTGTAAATCAGAAGTATTTAAAAAAAAAAGTGGACCACAAGAGTCGAATTAATGGTTGGACTAAGTATATTCCGAAGTCCAAAACAAGTAATGGTAGACAAGGGAAACACATTCACCAATCGAAATATAATTATTGCACTAAGGCACATGACACCGAAAAACCTTAAACGGCTTCCAAATCAAGAGATTGGAATGCCCCATAAAAGTAGGATGTTCTGCCAAACATCCTGGAAAGTAATATCTCAAATGTTAAATGCACCTGATCAAACTAGTGACCCAAGGAAAGGTGGGGATTGTCAATCCCGATAGATCTATCCACAACACTCGCGCTCACGACACTAGCAACTGACGGTTCATGATAAACAGGGGACTTAAGTGGCAGAGAAGGTACTTAGGCAATAATGTCAGGCATTAATCTGGATAGCATACACTTGAAAAACACTTTATCCTATAAAACAATCAAGTCTAAAAATTCATGTTTCAATAAATGTAATTCAACTGATCTCAATCCATTAGCAAACAAATCGAGCTTAGTAAAAATATATCATGTAACGCTTAATGTAGTTGAAATCAATAAGTATTCCCATTCGGTAAAACGAGCATGTATTCCCCTCGCGGGTTTATAAAACATTGAAAAGATTGAAATGCGAGACTATGAACTCACAAAGTATTGAAAGGTAATTGTATTGTAGTAAAATATACAAGTTTTAAAATGGAGCATGTATTCTCCTCGCGGATTATATAAAACTTTTAAAAAGATAGAAAATGCGAGACAATGAACTCACCTCGATGAATGGTAAATCCACAAAGTTAATCACAATAGAAAAATGCGTACTGAATAGAAGAAAGGAATCCGAAGGGCAACCTACTCCCAATATAGGCGGCATAAGTACGAAGCACTTAGATTAATATATAGCTCATCATACTACGTTCGGCTATCATAATTAAAGGTCCGAGTAGTAGAACGTATGGAGGGAGCTAGGACACTTTTAAATCGTAAATCCATAACTCTTCGATACTCCGACCGCCCGAAGAGCCTCATCATTATGAAACTCCCTAGAAATATAGTAACTTTGGATAACTAATACAACAATGATTCTATGATAGCTACATCACCGTTCCCTTACTCGTGTTTAGTGAAAACATAATTATAACGAAAAATGCTTATAAGTGTACTTTGTAAAAATGCGTAACTTTCCTCGTTACTAATCGCGTTGCGCGCGTAATTCTACGTAACACAGGGAAGGGCCTCGTAATAAGTCCGAGTTATCAAATATAACATTTTTAACATTTTAGTTTTTCTGATAAATAGTGATTTTTACTGTTCATAACAGAACATATACTTATTTTTATAGTTTTTGTTATCGTAAACTCGTAAACGTCGTATTTTATTCGTTATAGCTCCGTTTTTATATTAACGATTCTTTTCGGAGTACGATCTCGACTTAAAAAGTATATCCAATTTTTGATGATTTAAAAATATCACCTTCTGTAATGAATAGTAATTTTATAAAAAATTGTTTTATAAAAGTATTTCTCGTCGTAAACTCGTAACTAACGTATCTTTTTCGTTATAAATCGGTTTTTCAAGTTTCTTATCATTTTGGAATCGTCATGAGGCGTATTATTTTTATATAATGTCTAACCTACTGTATGAGGTCGAATTAAAACAGCCCTTATATGGCATTTGTATCTTTTTTAATCATAACTTTCTTAAGTAAACCTTTAAAACCCTAATTTATACCTAAACATGTTCATACTTAAACCATATGTTAACATACTTTTACATTCATTTTTCCATGATATATATAACCATATGACATAAGAATAAGTGCATAAATTCATAAACATAAGTGAAAACTCTTTTTACATATTAAAAAGTCCTAAGTGGTGATTTAGCCATAAAGAACATGTAACACATAAAATCATGATAAATAAAAGTATGAAGGTATTAAGAAGACCTTAGGAAGGATGTATGTGATGAGAAATAAGTGCTAAACCCGTGTTTAGACTCAAAACCAAAGCTTGTACAATGAAAACCCTAGTTTCACTTTTCTTGATTAATACTTGAAAAAGTTTGCCAATTCTTGGGATCACCTTAGAATATCTTAGAATGGATGTGTATAGGAGTGTATAGGTTGAATAAAATTTTGTATGGATTGTGTTGGGACATGGATTTGAGCCGTGAGCTCTATGAGTGCCAAAGGAAGAGATTTTGTTATTTTTACTAAGTGTTTATGCATGTGTGAGCTATATCTTAAAGATATATGCATGTATTGTTGCAAATGACTTGTCAAAGGGAGACAAGTTAAGTGTCCTAAGGGATGGTCTTGGTCATGTCAAAAGTCGAAAGACCAAGGATGGTGGGTTAATGAGAAGGCATGGGCTAGGTATTAATGAAAGAGATGTATATTTGACCAAACTTGGAAATTTTCTTATTTCTTTGAATCTCTTGCCATAATTTCGGCATAAAAAGAAGTGATATAAGTGGGGGGGAAGGGGGAATATAGTTTTGTAACTATTATATGTATGGGTATAAAAGTGTGTATTTGTTGAAAGCGTAGAAAAGATTTTGTGGTTCCGGGAGTGCCTAAAAGCAATTTTAATCGCGAAACGTATACCACTTTACGTAAACCAACAAAAATAAAAATATAAAAGTTAATTATTACTTATAATAAAAAAAAATAATATATATGATGGCGTGACATAAACTTTATTTTTGTTTGGTGCCCGTTTACCGTTATTGTTATTTTTTAGGTTTAACGCGATTTAATTAACGTATCGAATAAAATTAAAAGCGACCGCGAACGAGAAAACAATAAATAGTGATTTAAATAGCGTCTACATGACCTGAAAATAACAAAAATGTTACACTACTGGGAGAAAAAAGCCACGAATTACACTCATAAGAGCCTTTAGATATTTCCAACAAATCCTAGTTTTAGCATATCCAACTATTTTAACCTATCATTTCAGTTCTTCCGTAATATAAAATCTTTAATAAAAATATCCGCTAATGCTTAGCGCAAAAAAAAATAAGCATTAGCATATTTAAAGTCCCATTTATGAAAACTCTGCAAAATCTTGCCTTTGAGCTAGAATTCACATTTTAAAAGCTCTTGAATAAAAGACTAGCAAAAGCTTATACATTTATAAAGGTTAAGGTAGTAAGCTATGAAGCTCAACCTGCTCGGTCAAGTCAAAATTATTCTTATCTCTCCAGCGAAAAGTAACATTTGATACACACCTTATTTTTAAAATTGCAAATATTTAAATTTTGGCATAAAATCACATTTTTTGTATTTTCTTGGTAAAATGGGGTTACGTGAAAGACATAGAAAAATGCAAGTGGGATCAAATCGATAGATTCCCCCCTCATACTAGAACGATGTGTTTCCTCAATGTGGGGGTTGCCACCCCTCATGACTAATTTCAATGATATTCCTAAATAAAAGGGAATTCTCATGTACTCTAGAAGCCGTTTATTAAGTTATGTCCAAAGTTAAAACGTATGGTCCCAATAAGATCAAGGATATAGGATTCCCAAAATAAGCATGCAAAGGGATGAAGATCGAGTGAGCGTTGGACAAAACTACGAGCACGAGAGTCTTCATAATCTGGGTAAATTCCTGAAAATCATACAGACAACAAAAAGACAAGATTGGAAGAGGCGAGCCCCCTCACGTTACACTTATTAGAAAATAAAAAGAAGGTAGAAACACGGGTTGCCTCTCGAGAAGCGCTTTGTTTTTGTTAACCGAATCACAAGCTTGACTCGACTCCTAATTTAATTGTCCATGGGGAAGGTTTGGAGATCCGGGACAACCATGGGTGGTATGTCCCCTCCAAAGTAATGTTTAAGTCTATGACATTTCAACCTTTGAAGTTGAGGTCCGTTAGTTTGAAGATAACTCAAACGGTCCCATAAGGGGAAACGTGGGTGACGGAGAATGTGGACCCTCACCAGCGGGACAAAGCTAGGCCGAGAAAAAATCTATAATTGAGATTATGAGAGAAGGACACGATCCACACACGATAAAGACGCGGTTCTAGATTCGGTTCTTAATCTTGGAGTCATGAATCTTCTTCGTTTTCTCTTTGTAGATTAAAGAGTTCTTGTAAGCTTGATCACGAAGTTCATTAAGTTCATTCATTTGAACTTTTCGGTGATCACCCGCGGTCACAAGGTCATAGTTGCAATGTTTCAAGGACCAATAGGCCTTGTGTTCAAGTTTGATAGGGAGATGACAAGCCATCCCGTACACAAGCTTGTAAGGAGTACACTCGATGGGTGTTTTAAATGCAGTACAGAAGGCCCATAAAGCATCATCTAACTTATCGGACCATGAAGCATGATTTTCACATACGGTCCTTTATAAGATACGTTTCAAACCACAATTTGAAACCTCTACTTATCCACTCGTTTGTGGATGATACGCGGTATAAAAATGGTGGGTAACTTTGTATTTAAGCATGACCTTTGCAAATTGGTCATTACAAAAATGAGTACCGCGATCACTAATAATAGCACGAGGAGTTCCAATTCGAGCGAAAAGAGATTTCAAAATTTTCACAACAACTCGGGCATCATTAGTGGGGAGCGCTTTTGCTTCAACCCATTTAGACAAGTAGTCTACTGTCACGTGAATGTACTTGTTCCCTCGAGAAGACAAGAATGGGCCATAAAGTCGATGCCCCATACGTCAAAGATCTCACAAACTTGAATTGCATTTTGAGGCATCTCATCATGTTGCGAGATTTTGCCTTGACGTTGACAAGCGTCACACTATGTGACTAAGTCATGGGCATCTCGGTAAATAGTCGGCCAATAGAAATCGGAATCAAAGACTTTTTAGCGGTGTAGTTGGCACCATGATGTCCCCCGGTGGGTCCATTATGGCAAGCCGTAAATATATCAACGGCTTTTTGGCCGTATACACACCGTCTAATTACTTGATCCGTACAAATATTAAACAAGTAGGGATCGTCCTAAAAATAATGCTTAACATCCTTAAAGAATTTTTTCTTTTGTTGGGACGACATCCCTTTCACAATAAAATTCCCCGCATAGTAGTTTGGAATGTCGGCAAACCATGGGGTGTTAGAATCACCACGAAATGTCACCATCCCAAGTGTCTCAAGAGGAAATGTTTCGGTGATTTTCATTTTCTTGGGATCACTTTGATGGGGATTCTCTAGTCTTGATAAGTGGTCAGCCACGAGATTCTCTGCTCTTTTTTTATCACGGATAATGACATCAAATTCTTGGAGGAGAAGAATACAACAGAGCAATCTCGGTTTAGCATCTTGCTTAGCGAGCAGATACTTGAGAGCCGAGTGGTCTGTATACACTATGGTCTTCGTCAAGACTAGATAAGGTCTGAATTTCTCAAAAGCATACACTACGGCTAACAATTATTTTTCCGTAGTAGTATAATGAGCTTGGGCATCGGTCATAGTCTTTCTCGCATAGTGTATTGGCTGAAAATGTTTGGTCTTTCGTTGCCCCAGGACTGCCCCAATTGCAAAGTCACTTGCATCACACATAATTTCAAAGGGAAGTCCCAATTAGGGGCAACTAATATCGGTGCATCGGTTAATTTCTTCTTAAGTGTCTCAAATGCCTTTTTACACTCAGTCAAGAAAATGAACGGAGTCTCTTTTTCAAGAAGATGGGTCATTGGCCGGGCAATTTTAGAAAAATCTTGAATAAATGGACGATAAAATCCAACATGACCTAGAAAACTCCGAATTCCTTTGACGGAAGTGGGAGGAGGAAATTTTGCAATAACGTCAACTTTTTCCCTATCTACCTTAATCCCAGATTTCGAAATCTTGTGGCCAAGGACAATGCCCTCTTTGACCATGAAATGGCACTTCTCCCAATTTAGAACAAGATTGGTGTCTTTACACCATTTTAGCATTTTGTCTAAATGGGAGAGGCAAGATGAGAAGGAATCCCCGAAGAGTGAGAAATCATCCATGAAGACTTCCATTGTTTCCTCGATCATGTCGTGGAAAATGGCCATCATGCACCTTTAGAACGTGCCAGGAGCATTACATATCAAAGGCAAAAAGTCAAAGTCAACAAAAAACGTAGCTGAAAATGAAGAAATCTTAAATGGACCAACCCGTACCCATTTAATGGGCTGGGTCAGTCCATTAAGCTTATTATATAAAGTCTTAATATAATTAAAAAGCCCTAAATTTCCCAATAAAACCTCATAACCGGCCAAATCCTAAGGCCCAAATCCTATATAACAACCAATAACCATACACCCTAATCTATTTACAATCGTTAGTCCTTAGTGGACTACCAAAGATAGACCCTACCATCCTTATCTCCATTACACATTTGTCCAAACACCCTAACCCCATTAACCCTGTTATCCCAAACCCATAAAACCCATTTTCGGCCTAAACCCTATTCACTCTCCTTTGTTACTCTCACCTTGACCTCTCCCCTGCAACCTGCCAAACCTATCACTCTCCCATCAAACCCCACACCTAAACCCCACTTCATAACCACGTTGGCAATCCTAGGGTTTCTGATTGGATGATGAACAAGGTCTAAATTCAAAGGCTGAGATGAGTTTACTTGGAGCCAAAGAAAAAAAAAAATATATATGGCCAGGATGTTGCATGGGTTCTTCCTCTTCACACAATAAGCACCAGAGGCACACCCCTTGTACTTACTTTCCTATAAATAGATTAGATTTCCCTTTGAAAAGTATCTAAGTAATATAGATTAGGAGTAGTATACTTAAATTTTCCAGTTTATTTTATGCTTTTTGTAATGAAATTTATCTTTATGTACTAATCTTTTTTATTAATGCAAGCAATTTTCAGTTTAAATCTATTGTCCTTTAAATTCAGCAATTACTTATGCAATTTTCTAAAGTTTCTCATTAAGCTAAAATGTTTTTCCCAAGTTCAATTTAAGCTATAATAAGCTCCTAAAAGCTTATCTGGGTTTGTTTGTTAACTTTCAAGTCATATGGTTAAGAATTTTGTTTTGAGCTTTATGGATGATAA
Source organism: Tanacetum coccineum (assembly GCA_026074375.1). NCBI lineage: Eukaryota > Viridiplantae > Streptophyta > Magnoliopsida > Asterales > Asteraceae > Tanacetum > Tanacetum coccineum. The sequence continues at coordinate 63,269 of BQNB010004766.1, read as the reverse complement.
GCTAACTTTGGATGAGCTTATGGGTTTGGATTCAGCTTATTAACAATAAGCTGAGTCCCTAGAGCTTTTAGAAGCTTCATTTTAGTCCTTGTTTAAGCAAAAGGACCAGGTTAGCTCATTTTTACTCATGTTGAGCTTATTACTTATCCAACTTATTTGCCTGCTTATTTAGTGCTTAACATAGTTGCCTTTGTGCTTATCTGTCTCATTTTATCTTAATATATCTTGAATTTGTAGTTTACATCTTTAAGAATTAGTTTAATTTAAGTCATAGTTAAAACTGCTCATTAGATTGTTAAAACTCCTACTTATCTTTGCTTATCAACTAGTACTTATTTTCATATGGTTCTTGCTTATTTGTTTTTAGTTATCATAGAACTTCATCTGTTTTTACAAATCAATGCTTAATTTGACCTGTTCTAATGTAAAAATTCATTTCCTAGTCTTAAAGGGGTGTTTGGAATAAGGATGTAAAACGGGTCAAAATTGGTAAAAAAACTGTTTAAGTCACTTAGTCACTTTTGCCAAGCTTTAATTATGTCCTAAGTAAAGTTTTTGTAAGTTTTAAATTAGTTTTACAAAGTTTTGAAGTTTGTTTTATCCTCAATTCAAGTCTGCTAAGTTCATAAGTTTGTTCAAACTGTTGTATTTTGATTCTTGCTTAGAAGTTTGTTTGAGGGCCTAGTTTATGCTTTCATGTAGTGTCTAAGGCAGTAGAATAGATGTAGAATAAATGTTTATTGTCTCTTGTGATTTTGGTCTTGAATCTGTCAAGTCTTTTGTTTCATTTAAATTTTAAATGTCACTTTTTAATATCAATTCTAAGTTAGATTTAGTTTGTTATAAGGTCTGATTTTGATTTTGCAAGTTCATTAAACATCAATATACATCTGTTTCAGCTTATTTTATGTTCTAAACTTCTTATATTAGCTTAATCTAGGTCTGCAAGTAGCTCATTTGTCTTTTTAGATAAAACTTAAAAAACCAAAGAGTGCATTCTGTGTAAGTATAGCATTTTTCATTTAGCTTTTTCCTGGCTTATATGAATTTCAAATTCCTTTTTCTTTAATGATTAGTGTAGCTTATAGGCCAAGCTTGAATTGTGTATAAGCCATTAAGCCATAAGGATCCATTTACTAGCTTAAAAATAAGCCAGAAAATGTCCCTATGGCTGTTTGGCTAACAGTTTTAGCCAAAGAGCTTATATGCTTTTCATAGCTTTCCAGCTTATTTTCTTGGTTTATTTTTGTTTGTTAGTGCTTATTTAGGTTTAGTAATCATCTATTCTTAGCTTATTTGCATTTTTAACTGCTTATTATGTCTTATTATTAGTTTAAAAGTTGAAAGTAGTTTAGTAGTCTGTCTTTGTGTCATTTATTTCAATAAGCTTTTAAATGCCTTTCTGCTTGTTTTCCTAGCTTAAGTTTGTTTATAAATGCTTTTTAAGTGTAGCTTGTTATCTGATTTTGCTTATCTCTCTTTGCTTTGTGCTTTTTGAGTATAAAATAAGCCATTGAAAAACTTTTTCTTTACTTAGTGTTAAAAAGTGCAAACTGTCAACTTTTTCTTTGCTTAATTTTAGCTTATTTTGAAGATTTGAAAAAAGTAGCTTTTTAAAAGTTTGTTTTTTTGCTTATTTTATAAGTTTTTTTTTTAAAAAAAAGAAAAAAATGTTTTCTAAAAAAGAGAGGTCACAAGGGTCGAACTTGTGACCTCCCCTTTATCTAGCCAACGTATTTAACTGTTAGGATTATGAAAAAGACTCGGTCACATCGTGTATAATCTAAAATAGCATAGCTCGTTGTCTAATTGTAAGCGTATGACTAATAGTATTGGGCCGGGCCTTTAGCCCACTTGTAAGCCCATACTCAAGCCCATTGGGGCATAAACACTCATGTATATAAACCCCTTCCTAGCCATGGGAAGGGGTTGGTTGTTCATTTTATCACAAAGCTTCCATTTGGTTTTTCTCTCACTAGAAATACCTCACTTTCTCTCTCTAGATAATTTGCCAACCCAATCATCCATGCTTGTGTTATGATATCATGTATACTACAATTGGTATCAGAGCCCATGGGATGATTAGCTAGATTGTGTGTGCGTTTCCTTGGTTAGTTTAGATCAAAATTTTGGTTTTTGAAGGTTTATGGTCTTATTCTTGACACTCTTTGATTCTCATGTTTGTGATGTTAAAGTTAGTGCTTTTTTAGTTGTTATAACCTTCTAGGACCAAGTTGTGCAAAAGAAACCAAGTGAAAACGTTCAAAAGGGTGATTTTTAGAGGTTTTTAGGTGAAAAAGTTCGTATTTTTCTTCGTTGCGTTTTGACCTTCTGAGACATTCTTCGTTGCGTTTTGGTGAAGAAAGTACATTGTGTTTTGTCGTTTTGTATAGTACTATTGTACTGCGTTTTGTCTTATTAGAGGTTGCATTTTGGTTGTTGCGTTTTGACCTAGAGGTTGCGTTTTGGTCATTGCGTTTTGACTGCAGGTTGCATTTTGAAGACTTTGTTGCGTTTTGACTAAGGGAGACTCTGCCTAATTTTTTAATTGGTTGCGTTTTGATCAAATCTCAACGTTGCGTTTTGATCAAGTCTCAAGATTTCATTGCGTTTTGATCAAATCTCAAGATTCTTCATTGCGTTTTGATCAAATCTCAAGATTCTTCATTGCGTTTTGATCAAATCTCAAGATTCTTCATTGCGTTTTGATCAAATCTCAAGATTCTTCATTGTGTTTTGATCAAATCTCAAGATTCTTCATTGCGTTTTGATCAAATCTCAAGATTCTTCATTGCGTTTTGATCAAATCTCAAGATTCTTCATTGCGTTTTGATCAAATCTCAAGATTCTTCATTGCGTTTTGATCAAATCTCAAGATTCTTCATTGCCTTTTGACAAAACTTCACTGCCTTTTGACAAAACTTCACTGCCTTTTGCCTAAGTTTCACTATCGACTTTAAGTTAACTTATTTCAACCAAACCAAATCACAATCAAACAACGTAAAATCCCGTAAACTAGATTTCCATTCTCAAACCACAACAAAAATCACTTTATCTACTTAAGATCCTTAATTATTTCACACATCGTATTTCAATGGAATCTTTGAATTCAAATTCACAAGAGAGAGAGTTGTATCAATTGCAACAAATGCAACACAAAGCAAAGGAAAGTTGCATGAAATCTTTTCGACTACTTCAATCACATCTCCAGGTTCTTTCATACAATGATTTAAAAATCAATGGATGTCTCGAACGGGCATTTGCGACACTCTTTGAACAAGATGTTCAGACTTTCACAGGCATAATGTTACTAAACTTGGATCAACTAGAAAAGCAACTTGACAAAGATGAATTTCAAGGAGATAGATCCATGGCTGCCTTTTGCGTGATCAATAAACAATTTCAGATGTTCATCGACACGCAATTCACTTGGGATTATGACAGTCAAATGACAGAAAAGTATTTTGCTGAATACACTGGAATCGAAGTTAAACAGTTTAGAGAAACACTACTCCTACACATGGGTAATGTTAAGAAGTCTCTTGCTAAAAGAACACGTCATAAAAGACAGTATGATAGAAGGATGAATGAAAGACAGATGCAATCAAGAGAGAGTAAGGTTGTTTTGAGTAAAGCATTGGATGCTAGTTTAGTTGTTACATAATGCAGTGGGACTAAGTCAGATAAGCATGATACAAGCAGCAGTTCAAGGACTTATATCACACATGCTGTGGATGTAGATATCAAACCAGTAAATGACCAAGTGCCATTTGCTGAGGTACAATTGACTGCTCAACATAATGTCCCTGCCAATGAACAACAGCATACTGAGCAATCTGAACCCATGTATGACACATATCTGTTGGAAAAGGTCGATAGCAATAACACTCCTGATTCAACAAATATGTGTCATAGGGGAGGAGAGATTGACCAGGATGCTGAACAATATCAAGCAAAAAGTCCTTTGCTTAAAGCTGAGCTTGTCAAATCAAAAGAAATGATTGAAAAAGAAACGTATAATGAACTTTCACGCAAGTTTTTATTACTTGAAAAACATTGTATTTCACTTGAAATTTCAATACAACAAAAGGAAGAAAGTTTTCAAAGTAACAAACCATGTAAGAACCAGGATGCTCCTGAGTTTTGTGAATTTTTTTGAGATAAATGATTTGAAAGCTCAGCTACATGCCAAAACCACACTAATTTGTAACTTGAAGAATCAAATCAAAAGTGTGAAGGAAGCAAGTAATGAAGCCAAAGTTAATAATGATATAGATGTAATTGAGACTATTAACATCGAATTAGAACACAGTGTGGCTAAATTACTTGCAGCAAATAAGCAACTACATAAAGAAAATGAGCATTTGAAATAGACTTACAAAGAACTTTATGATTCAATTAAGAAGACACGCGTTCAGAATAAAGACATTAGTGACTCTTTAATTTCTCAAATTAATCAAAAGTCTGTCGAAAATGCTGATTTAAAAGCTCAGATTCAGGAAAAGGTTTTTGCAAATGCAGCATTAAAAAATGAATTAAGAAAGTTAAAAGGAAATAGCGTGGATACTAAGTTTGCCAAACCATCAATCTTAGGGAAACCGGTTTTACAACCACTTAGAAACCAATCAGTTTTTAGACAACCGAATGCGTTTAAATCTGAACGACCTAACTTTCCAAAACCACACTAATTTGCAACTTGAAGAATCAAATTAAAAGTGTGAAGGAAGCAAGTAATGAAGCCAAGGTTAAACATGAAATTGATGTTTTGGAAACAATAAACATTGAACTAGAAAGTAGTGTGGCTAAATTACTTGCAGAGAATGAGAAGTTAAATAAGGAAAATGAGCATTTAAAACAGACTTACAAAGAACTTTATGATTCTATCAAAAAGACACGAATTCAGACGAAAGATCATAATGACTCACTGATTGCTCAAGTAAATAGTAAGACTGTTGAAAATGCTGATTTAAAAGCTCAGATTCAGGAAAAGGTTTTTGCGAATGTAGCATTGAAAAACGAATTAAGAAAGTTAAAAGGAAATAGCGTGGATACTAAGTTTGCAAAACCATCAATCTTAGGGAAACCGGTTTTACAACCACCTAGAAACCAATCAGTTGTTAGACAACCGAATGCGTTTAAATCTGAACGACCTAACTTTTCAAAACCACGGTTTGCCTCCCAAGTTGATGTGAATAACGTTTTGTCAAAACCAGTCACTCCTCATTATTTGCCTAAAGTTCGAGAATATGTGCTTGCAAAACCTCATCACGTGATTGCACCTGGCTCATCTAGGAATAGTCAAAAAGTATCGTATGGTTCAAATGATATGGCTCATAATCACTATCTAGAGGAAGCTAGGAAAAAGGCACAAGAAAGAAATAGGAATTCAAAACCTAGTGTGATGCATACTACTAGTCTACAAAACACTACTAATGGTAGCAAACCAAATCCTAGGAGCAACAATCAAATATCTAGGAGTTTGCCTGTATCTAAGAGTAGTTGTGGAATGTCAAATGGTGTGTCGCTAGTAGATCACTCTAGGAATTCTAGTTCCTTTTTAGATTCCAAACATTTCTTTTGTTCTACATGTCATAAATGTGTCTTTAATGCAAATCATGATGCTTGCATAACAAAATTCCTGAAAGAGGTGAATTCACGTGCTAAGGTTCAATCCCCTAAGACTAAAAACATCAACAAATCCGTTGAACCAAAGAGTCATACTCAGAAACCTGGTAGGCAGATTGCTATAGGACAAAGGTTTTCTCCCAAGAAGTCTTCCGCTGTGCATGAGAAATCAAACACTCCTAGATCTTGTCTTAGGTGGAAACCGACGGGTAGAATTTTCAAGATTGTTGGTCTTAGGTGGATACCTACTGGAAAGATGTTCACATCTAGCACAACCAAGGTTGACTGTGAAACCTCAAATGGTTCAAATGAGGATATTTCTAACCCACATGAATGCGAAAAAACTCTTGATGTCAGTGCAGGTACTCTTAACTTAAGTGCAGGTACATCTTTCAATCCTAAAAAGGAAGGACTTAGAGTTTGGTTGCTGAAAAGACTGATATCTCATAAACCAGCGCTTCAAGGAATTCAGATCTGATGAACAAGCTATGACGTCTGTTCACATCAGTTCAGGCCTCGCTCTTCAATGACAAATGACGTCTGTTCACATCAGTTTAGGCCTCGCTCTTCAATGACAAATGAAGTCTGTTCACATCAGTTCAGGCCTCGGTCTTCAATGACAATTGACATCTGTTCACATCAGTTCAGGCCTTGCTCTTCAACGACATATGGCGTCTGCAAACAACTCTTCAGGCCCCGCTGCTTAAAGAAAAGAAAGGTGTACGCTTCAGTGCGCTTTATCTTCGGAAGAAGAGAAATCTTCTTGTGTTTGGCCATTCTTATCAACATGATTCATGCTTTTTCTATGCTCGTTCTGTTATCAAGTGGATCAACGTACCTTATATTGTATTGTTATTCACTTGTTCAATCAAAAATGGCAACCTCATATGCAATTTTTGAGGGGGAGAAGTGTGAATTAACTACATGTTGATTGATGTTTGAAAAATGGTCATACGGCTCCTGCACACATCAATTCAGGACTCGGTCCTTAACTTTTGACTCCTAGAACAATCAGTTCAGGACTCGTACCACAACCTCCTTCTCCAACACCTAATGTTCCACCAACAAAGAATGACTCGGATTTGTTATTTTGCCCTATGATGGATAAGTACTTCAATCCTTCACCAAGTGTTGTTCAACATGTTCTTGTAGCTGTTGTTCAAGAACCTGTTATTTTCACCGGTACACCTTCATCAACGAGAATTGATCAAGATACACCTTCTACAAGTACCTCACAAACCACTCAAGAAGAACAATCTCATGTTATTCCTACTAGTGTTGAAGAAGATGATCATGGTATTGAAGTTGCACACATGGATAATGATCTGTAATTTGGTCTTCCAAATTACAGAACCTAGTTCTGAAGAATCGTCTTCCCAAATTGTTATCCCAACCAACGTGCATTCAGTAAATCAACCACAAAAGCACATCAAAAAATAGACCAAGGATTATCCGCTTGACAGGATTATCGGTGATCCTTCCAGATCGATATATGCAAGACTCCAACTACAAACCGAAGCCATGTTCTGCTACTATGATGCTCTCCTCTCTTCAATTGAACACAAAAGTTATAAAGATGCATTAACCCAAATCCTGTTGGATTGATGCCATGAAGAGCTCTATGAGTTTGAACATTTGGAGATTTGGAAGCTAGTACCTCGTCCAGATCAAGTGATGATTTTTACCTTGAAGTGGATTTATAAGGAGAAATTAGATGAACTGGGAGGTGTTCTGAAAAACAAGGCAAATCAAGGAGCAAAAGGAAAATGGAGTGGTTGAGCTTTACTTCATCGGTACAGAATTTCAGCTTGCAGATATCTTCTCCAAACCTTAGGACAAGAAAAACTTGAATTTCTTATGAAAAAGGTTGGAATGCAAAGCATGTCTCCGGAAACGATGAAAAAGCTGGCGGACGAAACTGAAGAGTTATGGTGGTATCTCTTCATGTATCATATGTAAATATATAAAACCAGAAAAACACAAAAAAAATTTCATTTTTTATAAAAATTTTCAAAAACAAAATACAAAAATATAAAATCAGAAAATACCAAAAATACCAAGAATATGTTTTTCATGACATGTCTTCTGGCATCGATAATATTTACAGCGTTAGAAATGTCATTCAATAATGACACGGTGCTGTAAATAAAGTTCGAACAGAAGTTTCAAATGTTTTTCAAAACATGTCAAAAATGGCTTGCTATTATTTCTGATATGCAACCCGGTTTTCAAAATGAGGAAAGCACGTCGCCAAAAAGACGGTTGTTCCTAACAACGGGTGATCCAATTCTCCCGGGCATGGATTACTTTATATCCGTGCACCCTCGATCTAATGTACGCTTCAGTGCATTATTTCTTGATCCAGAAGAGAAGTCTTCTTTTTAACCAAATGATTTTTCGTCTATGATTCTTCAAAAAAAAAATTATTTGTGTTACACGTGTTGAAAAAGGTGTTGTCGTTCAAAAACCAAATCAGTCATCTCAGTTTCTCATCATAAAAGATTTTAAAAGAATTTTCTATCACTCAAACAATGTCTACAACTCTTTAAATAGAAAACGGGACATTATTTGAGGGGGAGAAATGTGCTAATAATTCTTTCAAAATGATCTTTCAATCATGGAGTAAACAAAAAAGGTTTGACAGTAACAGATCATGATGTAAAAGGGGAGTTAATGTATTTTAACTCATTTAAGCTTTAGATGTTACTTGGTCCATCCTTTAAGGTTTAGATAGCAACATATGGTAATTAAGAACATATCGCCTTAACTTGCAACTAGAAGGACCTAGGTTGCCATGGGTACAAGTTTTATAACCCGAACGAGTTGTCTCAAATATATTGATTATAAATCATTGTTCGGTGTTAACCATTTGAAAAAGTGTTCTAATCAAATCAGAATCAGTTTTTCGACAATACAAACAGGTGTTCAAAGAAATCATGACCTCTCGAACAAATACAATAGATCCTTTTAAATAGAATACGGGTCTTTGTCGAGGGGAAACAGTTTTTCCAATTATCTTCAGCAAGGTCACGGTAATTATATGGGTAAACAGTTTTAACCTTAATGGATAATAATTTGAGGGGGAGTTAATTTATTTTAACTCCAAGGGCTTCAGTTGTCATAAGTTAATAACTTAATGGGCTTAAATATAATTTCATGATTAGTGGCTTAGGCTTAAAACTACAGACGACCAAGATTGCCAACACCTCATAGTTTAAAAAGGCTTAGGATTGTTTGGAAATAATTACGTAGTTTTAGAAGCCTTGAAGTTGATGATATGTTTCTGATTCATTTAATATTTCCCCAATCAGTCAATCACTAAGCTTATTTTCGAAGGAGTAGAATCTGTTGACAAAAGAGGTACACATAGGTTTGATAAGTATGGTGAATACCTTTAAGAATAGTCCAGTACTTGCCAGGAAGCAGAATGGGGGTACATTCCGGGACTTAGTTTGCCTTAAGTGTTATAATTTTGGCTATTTTTAAAGGGTATATATGTGGGGACATTACGGGACTAGTTGGACTTGATGTTTCAATCTATATCATCTTTATCATATAAGGAGAAATTCATACATCCGGGTCTTAATTGACTTTGGTGTTACGGTTTCGAATTAATTGTGTACTTCAGATATTTGGGCTTTACACATCAAGTCTTCTCAATGCGGCGTGCAAGAAAGCCGTGAATCTACTTAAGAAATTGATAGCTGATTCGGGGGGAAGCTGTGGAAGCTTCTAAATGAAGATGAAGCTTGTTTGACCATAAAAGTCAACAACTTTCCAAAGGTTTAAGTGAAGGATATGGTATTACTCCAGAGGTTCCTGATGAGCCAAAGTGACAAATCGGTACTCAACAACTTTACTTTCTTATATATTAAAGGAAGATCATAATTGTTTTCCAACTATGAGGAAAACAAAGCTGAGAAAACAAAAACTGAAGCAGTAGTTTGCAGAGAAACAAGTTGGATATGTACAAACCAATTTAACTCTGTCATCTGCTAAACTCGAGATTCAATCAATGGTGGATGTTCCCATTCATCAAGAGGACCTTGCTGTCCAACGAACTCCACTCATTGACCCTGTTATATCAATGGTTACTGAAAAGACAGCATCAACACCCACACCACCAACCACACAAGCTCATGTTCAAATGTTTCGACCTCTTATTGGAAAGAACATTTTCAAAAGGAGTTTAGAAGTGTTTGTTGAGCAAGAAAACAAGACGGACAAAATACTTGTTGCAGAGAAGACAGTAATATACTAACTCATACTTGATTTAAACCTGTCAGGTCCTGTTTTTCATATCATAATCTTGTACATCAATAAGTAGTGTGGTAATCAGTGTTATGTGTCAGTTTAATGAATTTTTCATGAGTTTCTCGTTAAACTCCAAATCATTTATAAACTCATCATAACTGACACTAACAGAATCCCTCATTAATTGAGGGGGAGCATATATAGGTTCCAATATCGGCTTGTATTTAATCAGACCACATTTTCTCCTAAATTTTCTAACATATTTAAATCAATTGAGATCCTAAATCTCAAAGGGTTTGAAATTTTTGATCAGGGGAGAGAATGTGATTTAAATATTAAATCTGATAAAAATGTAATCTATTAAGACTCAAGCAGGTACTCCTCCCTCCATGTGCCAAACAATTTCGAATATCGACGCACATGTTGAGGGGGAGCAGTTTCATGAATCAAAACAATCGAGGTACTAATGATTTGATGTTTACATCGCCTGTACCTTGATTGATTTTCAAATGGTTTTATGGCGAGGAGAACAGTACCAAAAGAACCGACCCTGTATTTTACTTTATTCGGAGTATAATGGATGTATTGGTTAAGGGTACCTGTTCCCATGATCCCGCCAGAGCCGGAGGGATCTACCCAGGGACAATCCACTAGTTAGTGTAGAAGTCCTTAGGTATGATTACAAAAGGAGTAATGTGAGAATAAGGGAATAGTGCCGACTGAGATGGAGCTAGTAACCGGAACATACCAACAAGGTACTAGTAAGATGAATTCCTCGGTAAGCACCGAAGGGTTGAAAAGAATAAAAAGAAATGTAAGATACAGGGTGAAAAGAAGTCCAACCCTCCTTAAACATTAGGGCAGAAACCGAGTCACTACAAATGCTGTCATAATCACTTGGTTGATTACGTTGACATTGAAGACAATTATCAAGGACCCAGTGATACGCTGCAGCAACCCCCCTAGCCACTCAAGATCCCCAAAGGATTCTTGTTTCATTTTATCACGGAGATCAATACATAATTTCAATCGCTCTCTCACATCCGAGTTAGATGACATTGAAAAAGGTGGCAGTCCTGCTCCGCCCGACTACTAAAAACCAAAAATGCACTATTGAGTCTAGAGCCATGAGATCATCCATAAATCTCGTTAGGAAACTAATACAAACTATGCTTGCTCATCACACAATGTGATAACAAGTAAAGATCTTAAGAGTCCTACGCATTATCCTCGTGGTACTTTGCCGAGACATCCGAAGTGATACGAAAGTACTCACAATGAAGATGGAAATCCTTCTAGAGCCAACATCAAATAAGCTCTTGGTAGGTGACATGTGAGATCCTCTTGAGGATCAAGCTTGTGATAACTGGAAAGAAACGATGGTGCGATTCCTTATGAATCATTCTTGTTCCAGTATATGAATTGACGAGTAGCTTTTGTAAAACCTTTCGATGTGCTCAACAACTAATTTTCGAGCACATTGACTGTGTATATCTTTCAAAACAAAAGTGTTTCTGATGAAATTTGATTTTATGTTATAAAACCTTTGACGTGTCACAAAAAACTCTTTTCTGAGTGACACGCGACTGATTTTCAAATCAATTTCTCGATTAATCAGTGGGTTTTAATCTACTGGTTCACTCATTCCGTGCTTTGTGTACTTTAAGACGCTCCAGTTTGAGAACGGCTAGCGCAGCTGCGAAACCCTGTCAAGGAGATTCTTCAGAAGTCTACCTGATCACAGGCAGTATTTATACTGATTAACGGGGAACCGTGGTCCTTGCAACCTTATTCAATGAAAGTGAACAAAGACACTTTCGTGTGTTTATTACTAACGTATACTTGTAGGAATCCCAACGGTAGCAGCTGCTGGACAGATACATGTCAATTCACAACCCCATGCTCACACTTTATATTTCTAATCAACGACATCATGATAGCTGAAAGACCTACAACACAGCTTCTGTAACTCTGATGCTTGCTATCATGTTCTAGAAAGGTGTGAGCATGCCGGTTTGAAGGTCACAACATCACATGGAGGCAATACTTCACAACAAGGATGATTAAGAGATTTATTGTAGCTGATGATCTCAAAGAAAGCTTAAAAAACATACAAGTCAAAGGAACTATGCTCAAAGATCACTACTTTCCGTACAAAGTTAGTACTTGAAGAATCAAAGACTACGAGCCAGAGTCAATGATCAACTCATAGAATGCTATAATTCAAATTGTAATTTCTGGGGTGACCTCCCTTAGAGAGAGATTGTTAGGTTTAAGAAAAAGACTCGGTCACCCCATGTATTTTCATGTTTAGCATAGCTCGTAGTTTTGTTAGTAATAGTATGATTTATGGTGTTGGGTCGGGTCTTTACCCACTGTAAGCCCACACCATAGCCCGTTTCATAGGCATTTTGTAAGACATATTTAAACCCTCTACACACATGGAAAGGGTGTTGGAAGAAATCATTTTACACACACTCTTTAGTGTGTTTTACATATTCTCTCCATCCATCTCTCTCTCTCTCTAACTTTCTCTCTCTAGTTCATGTTTGTGTGAATTATAGAATCCTACATTATCGCTGGTCAGGTTAGAGTTCTACATGTTCCCTCTCATTACCAATATGTCGATATATTCACCAAGGGTCTACCTTCGACATTGTTTGAAGAATTTCGATCTAATTTGAGTGTTCGACCTTCTCCCGCTCCAACTGTGGGGGCGTATTAGTTGGAAAATATCAATCAATCAATGAGTTATCCCATTCTCATCCATATATCCATCATTAGTTGTCTAATTGACAATCATCTTGTCATTGTCTAGTTATCTTGTACTTATCCTGTCATTAATTAGTGGTCTTGTACCCCTATATATTGTATCGTTGATTAATGGAATACACACACAAAGTTTCACCATCCTTCATCTATATCTTCATCGCACACCGGACATCGGGTAGAGTCTACGTCAATTTCTTTTCCATTAAAATTATGACGAGTAGGTAGACAATCTAACCTTAATCGTCACACATGAATGTTAACTTTAATGGGAAGATTCTATTTCCATCTTACCGGATCAAGTTTTGAAGACACAACAAAAGTTTCCATAAGTTGTCTAAATGAGGAGATTAAGAAAGAACGTGACGTATCAAGGGTAAGAATCCAAAATGCAACAATCTAAGGAGCCATTAAAGTGCATATCATGAAGTGTTCGTCCCCAACTATTTCAAGATAAAGAGGATTATTTTAAAGTTCATGCACAGAAAAACTCCAAATACTAACACATAAATCGTATGAACACGAGACAAGGGTTTTGCTTAATGTTCTTGTATTATATCACTGAGTTAATACAATAAATCTAAGTTAAGAATCGAACTTATCAGTTCTATGAACACCAAGTACAAAACTCTTATTCCTCTATCTCTTACTCTCATGAGATCTCTGTATTTATATAGTCTCAAGCATATACACATATGGAATAAGATTAAAATTAGGAAACAAAGTCCTAATAAGATAAGGAAACTTATTCTTTATCTTTAATCCATTTTATAGAAGGCATAAAACCAGGAACCATACACCCTAGTTCAGCTCTAAGTGTGAGCAGACATCAGCACAACCACAAGACAGTTCTAATGCTAAGAAGTTGTTTTAGACAGTGTAATGTTATGTAAATGTAGTTAGTTTGTATTTGGTTAGCAGTTAGTTTGGAAGCTTCTCGATAGATTTAATCTTCTCTTGTAATTCTAGTATAAATACTATTACACTGCTCATTTGAGCTTTTGAGTGAAAATGTCCAAAATAATCTCTCTGTCCATTTCTCAATATGGTATCAGAGCAAACTTGATCAAACCACCATCTTTAACAAACTCCGGTATCATAACTAACTTTGACCACTACAAACCACCACTAAACAATCACAAACCACCACTATCAAACCACAAACCACCATTATCAATCACAAACCACCATGAAAATACAATTCTAATCATTACAACACGAGAGTAATCACAAAATCCATAAATTTTTGATCAAAACAACCAAAATTACTCAAATAATCATCCAACTACTTTTTCCCGCCAAAAATCATGCAAACAGAAAACTAACTAATTTTGCCGCCAAAACCTTCACAACACCATGGCTGTTGGCAATCCTTTAACAAACAACTCACAAACACCACCAATCACAGAAGATATCAATTTAGTTCATCATCCTTTATACTTTCATCAAAATGACCACCTAGGACTTGTATTGATTTCTAAAAAGTTGTCTGGATCTGAAAACTATAGTTCATGGAAAAGATCTATGATGATTGCATTGAATGCAAGGAACAAACTCAAACTCATCAATGGTAAATTTGAAGAACCTGCTATCAATTCAGAAATCAGATCGGTGTGGGAAAGAGCAAATGATATGGTGATTTCTTGGATTCTTAACACTATCTCTGAGCAAATTGGTAATAATCTAAGTTTTATCAATTCTTCTAGTGCATTATGGAATGAATTAAGTGAACACTATTCACAATCAGATGACCATAGGATTTATCAAGTCACAAATGACATAATCAACCTCAAACAAAGTAACACTACAATTGAGTTGTACTATCACAAATTGAAAGGATTATGGGATGAATTGGATGCTTTAGAAGCATCATATGCTTGTTTGTGTAGATGTGATTATGATAATGGTAGGACAAATGGTGAAAGGGAGCAAAGGAAAATGCTTATTTAGTTTTTTAATGGGATTGGATGAAAGTTACACTAATGTCAGGGGGCAAATTCTGCTTATGCAACCACTCCCTTTGGTTTCTAAGGCCTACAGTATGTTAAGACAGGAGGAAAAACAAAGAGACACTGGATTCTCATCAATGAATGCACCAACTGCTCTTAATACTACCAGAAGTAACCATAGGACTTCCTACAACAATCCTAGACAGTATACTCCAAACAACCACTAAGGACAAACTCCAATAGTTAGGAAAAGTTCCATCAAAAAGGGTGTCTACTGCACAAACTATAGTAAGAAGGGTCACACTGGTGAGGAATGTTATGAGATTGTTGGTTACCCTCCTGGTCATCCACTACACAACAAGTATATATCACCTCCACAAAGGAACCAATCCAGGACAAGGACTGTAAATTTGATGATCAACAAAGACCAACTTCCATAGGATGAGACACCATTGACTTTAGCTGATGAATCAGGCTCTACATCTTAGACCACAAATCCTTATTTCTACTCAAGCATGGATCAGCTTCAGAACCAACTTAATCAGGTCTTATTGATGATGTAAAATAGCTAAAAGGAAGTTTTCACAGCTATAACACTTCCTCACATGTCAGGTATATACTCATTCATAGCTTCCTTTTCATCTAACAGTAAGGAAATTTGGGTAATTGATAGTGGTGCCTCATATCATTTTTGCATATCCATTACACTCACACATGATATACAAACCCTCACTCACCCAATCAACATATATCTCTGAAATGGACAGACCATAAACGTGACCACAGTTAGATCAGTGAAACTTACACCAACCTTTACACTAACCAATGTATTCCACATCCCATGTTTCACCAATAATCTCATTTCTATAAGTAGATTCACAAATTCTACACACATATCCATCAAGTCTACTCACAAGGATTGTACTTTTCAGGGCCATGATGGCACTATCACCACTGGCAAACTCTTTGGAGGACTGTATGCATTAACTCCATCACCAAAATCCCCAGTTTTCTCCTCTGTTTCCTCTGTCAACAACAATTACCTATGGCATTCAAGACTTGGACATCCCTCCTTTCAAGTACTCAAACAAATAAAGTTACTTCCAAGTTTCACCTAATGTAAAATAGATCCCCCTTGTACTATATGTCCAATGGCAAAACACCATATCTTACCTTTCCCAGTTAGTACTTCTCATGCTTCCAAGAGCTTTGAACTTGTACATATTGATGTTTGGGGTCCTTACAAACACCCTACTTGTAATAAATGTAGATATTTTCTTACCATTGTTGATGATTTCTCAAGAGCCACATGGACATATCTTTTACCTTATAAACATCATGTTTCATCTACATTCAAATCTTTTCATTCCTATGTCAAAACTCAATTCCAAACACTCATTCAAACAGTAAGAAGTGACAATGGCACTGAATTTCTAAATGAATCTCTTTCCACATTTTTCAAAAGCCAAGGTATAATACACCAAACATCTTGTCCATACACACCTCAACAAAATGCAAGAGTTGAGAGGAAACACAGACAACTCCTTGAAATGGCCAGATCACTCTTTTTACAAGCACAATTTCCACTTCACCTATGGGGTTATTGCATACTCACTTCCACCTATCTTATCAATAGACTACCATCCAAAATTTTAAACAACAAAAGTCCCTATGAATATTTATACAACAAACCACCTGATCTCACACACTTAAGAGTCATTGGCTGTCAAGCTCTTGTTTACACTCCCACAACTGATAAATATGCACCAAAAGCAACCTCAACAGTCCTTATTGGCTACCCTCCGCACCAAAAAGGTTATCTACTTTACAATCCCACAACACAAAAAGTCACAGTCAGCAAAAATGTTACTTTCAATGAAACAATTTTTCCATTTCACTCTAACTCACCATCCAACATACCTACTGATCCAACTGCATCACCCTTACAATACATTCCAGAACCCTCTCCTCCCTCATCTAATCAACCCTCATCTCCATCCACACATCCAAACACCCTCTTACCAAATTCACCTTCAACATCAACAACTCCAACTCCTGCAAACTCACCTACACTAGAACCTTCTCCTTCACCAAGACACACTACTTCATCTCCTTCACCAGAACACACTACCTCACCTTCACCAAATGTATCCCCAAACTTGCAACCAACACCATCCTCTCCACCTCCACCTCCTGTACCAATTAGAACCTCCACCAGAACCAAACAACTCCCAACAGCTCTTAAAGATTACCAATGCAACCTACCTAAATACCTCCTTAACACTGCAATTACAAAACATCATCACTCTCACTACATAAACTACATAAATCTCACCACCAACTCCTCTCACTTCATTAATAAAATTGACACCATTAAGGAACCACATTCTTTTGCCCATGCTTCCAAATATGTAAAATGGATAGAGGCTATGAACAAGGAAATTCAAGCATTGGAACAAAACAAGACTTGAGTCCTTACTCTCTTACCACCAGGAAAGACTCCAATAGGCAGCAAGTGGGTCTACAAAATAAAATTCCTACCAGATGGCAACATTAAGAGGTACAAGGCCAGACTGGTGGCTAAAAGTTCAATCAGAAAGAGGGTATTGATTAGAAAGAGACCTTTACTCCAGTTGCCAAGATGGTTACAATCAGAACTCTCCTTGCTGTAGTAGTTGAACATGGTTGACACATTGAACAGCTGGACATCAACAATGCATTTCTACATGGGGATTTACATGAAGAAGTGTACATGACTGTCCCACAAGGCTACAACAAAACTCTACCCCCAAACACAGTCTGCAAGCTCACCAAGTCTCTCTATTGTTTGAAGCAAGCAAATAGACAGTGGTTTGAGAAACTCACTACCTTTCTTTATCAACTTGGATTCAAGCAGAGTTATGTTGACACATCCTTATTCACAATTACCCATAAAGGTTCACTCACCACTCTCTTGGTCTATGTTGATGATATCATCCTAACCAGCCCAGATGCTTCTTTCATTACCTTTATCAAGACAAAACTACATGATATGTTCAGCATCAAAGATTTAGGACCACTCAATTACTACCTTGGAATTGAGTTCCTAAGAAATAAGACTGGTCTTGCAATGTCATAAAGGAAGTATGCTTTGGAATTATTAGAACATGTTGGAGTCTTAAATGTCAAACCCTCTGCTATACCCATGGATCCTATAATCAAGCTCAACTTCACTGATGGTGAACCCCTCTCAGATCCTTCCAAGTACAGAACTTTAGTGGGCAAACTCCTCTATCTCATCATAACAAGGCCTGATCTAGCTTTTGCAGCTCAAGCATTGAGCCAATTTTCTCATGCTCCAAGAACAACCCACTATAAGGCTTTGATCAAAGTCCTAAGATACATTAAATTGTGTCTAGGGCAAGGAATTTTTTCCCCAGCTAACAACTCTCTCAAACTCACTACCTACTATGACAGTGATTGGGCTAGTTGTCCCATCACTAAAAGATATGTTTCTGGCTATGCAATCTTTTTGGGGAACAACTTAATCTCCTGGCAATCTAAGAAACAGACAGTGGTCTCCAGATCTTCCACAAAAGCTGAATATAGGGCTCTTGCAGATTCTACCTGTGAGATATCTTGGCTCAAGCGTTTACTTCATGACTTACATGTGCATATTCCTACTCCTATTCTGATGATGTGTGACAATGCTTCTACTATTGCTCTAGCCAATAATTCTATTCATCATGCTAGGACTAAACATATTGAGATAGATTGTCACTTTGTGAGAGACAAGATCAAACAGGGTCATATTCAGCCATGTTTCATTTCTACAAAATCTCAAATGATATACTGACTAAAGGCCTATGCAGATTTCTACACTACAATTGTCTCTCTAAGTTGGGCATTTGTGATCCTTACTCCATGCTAAGTTGTAGGGGGATATAGAAGGCATAAAACCAGGAACCAAACACCACAGTTCAACTCTAAGTATGAGCAGACATCAGCACAACCACAAGACAGTTCTAATGCTAAGAAGTTGTTTTAGACAGTGTAATGTTATGTAAGGATCCGTTTGATTTGTAAAAGGGTTTGGAATTACATAATATAAAATAAAAAAAGGAACCAAAGAAAGAAACAAAGAAAAATAAATAAAGTAAAAAAGCTAAAAGAAAGAAAGAAAAAAAGGAAGAAAAAAGTGAAAACACATTAAGAGGTAATAAGACATCCTCTTCCCATCTTGTTGGGTAAGAGGTTTCAGCCTCTGACCGCCTCTGAATGAGAATAAAAAAACAAACACACTTAATGACCAAAATGTCTGAACGTGTCTGAACAAGACAGATTAAGAGGCTGTTAAGATGTATCTTTTAAAAAACAAACACCACCTTACTCTTTCTTCCACTCCAGCAGACATCAGCACAACCACAAGACAATTCTAATGCTAAGAAGTTATTTTAGACAGTGTAATGTTATGTAAGGATCCGTTTGGTTTGTAAAAGGGTTTGAAATTATATTTGGATTTAGTTTTGGTATGAAAGAAAATGATATAAAAAGTATAATAATATTTAATTCAAAATTATTATTTTATTAAATATGAGGGCCTATTATGTCATTAATTTACAATTTAAAATGTTTATTGCGAGTGGTTATATATATAGGGTTCCCACAAAAGGTATCAATCCTTAAAACCCATCAAATAATCCTGATTCACTTTTGTTGGTTATGGCCCGCTTTTGATTCTAAACCAAGTGAACCAAACAATTATAAATGGGTGTCAAAGTATTCCTTAAATCCAAATCATGTATACCAAACGGCTCCTAAATGTAGTTAGTTTGTAGTTGGTTAGCAGTTAGTTTGGAAGCTTCTAGATATATTTAATTTTCTCTTGTAATTCTAGTATAAATACTGTTACATTGCTCATTTGAGCTTTTGAGTGAAAATGTCCAAAATAATCTCCCCGTCCATTTCTCAATACATTTCCTTCACCAAGTCTTCACAATTCATTCTAGAATAATCTAGAGTTTTCTAATTCATATTGTTGTGGAATATCTTGAGCTGCAATCTTCGATATGTACTAAAGCTGAAAGTATTTTGTTTTTCAGATTGACAGATAATTTTCAACTTGAGACTGAATATTTCTTTCTTCCACTCCAGCAGCTTCATATGCATACATTAAACCAATCTGGACATACTAAACTAATCTAATAACATTTAAGTCTTTGTCTCATCAAATTTACAAAATACAAAAATTCTATCAAAAAAATTATGAACATTTTTCCAAGAAGTTGTATATTAATTGATTTTTATTGGGCCCATCTGTGACAAGCCTTCTCTAATCCCAGCTAGGTAAGTAAAGACCATTTTTTGTGAATTTGTCAACAATCTTACAGAATCTGTTTTCCAGCATATGAAATCTTGGGAAAGATGCTTTAGCTTGCAATTTCCTATCCAGTGGCCTTCCCAAAAGTTAAACAAGAGACCCGTTCCCTATTTTTTGAACGAAAACAACGTGTACTTAATGTTGGTGGACGTCAAGTGTTTGTTTAATTCACATTTGGTTTTCCAAGGGCTTGGTGGCAGCCCTTAAGTGTAACTGCATCATGCATACCACCTTGATCACCATAAATTGAAGCAATAATGTTTCTCCATAGTGAGTTCGGTTCATCGTGAAACCGCCACCATCATTTTGTCTACATGACTAAGTACCTACTCCGAGGCTCCACAACTCTAAGAAGAACAAAATATTTCCATGCAACCCAATACAACTTACGAGAATCTAACGAACCGCCCTAAAGAAGTTACGCCTTAGTTTCACTAAGTTTCTCAACACCACATTAGGAGCTTTGAATAAGGAAAATAAATAGGTTCCAAGAGCCCTCAGAACTGTGTTGACGAGGGTTAGTCTTCCACCATAAGAGAGGATTATTGCTTTCCAAGAGGCAAGTCTTTTATGAATTTTATTAATGATTGGTTTCTAATCGCCTACTTTGTTCATGTTGGCACCGATTGGTAGGCCAAAATAAACACAAGGAAGATTGGATGATTGACAAGAGAGAAATGAGGCAAAGCATACGGACTGGTTTTGTGTCACCCCTACACCAACAATTTTGCTTTTTGTGAAAGTTAACTTTCAAACCCAATGACATGTACGTGGAAATATCTCAAGATGCAACAAATATTTTTAACTTTATTAAGAGAACATTTACCCATAACAAGCGCATCGTCCGCAAGTTAGAGGCGGGAGATGTGTATTCCTTTAGAACCCACTTTGATCCCTTCAAATACATTTTTTGATTTGGCTCCATGAAGTGTGACATGTAGGGCTTACATTGCAATGATAAAGAAGAGGGGTAATGGATAACCTTGAAGTAAACCTTTTTCAATTTTAAACTCTTTCGCGGGTGAACCATTGAAAAGAACGGAGGCGCATTCCGAGTTTAAACAACCGTAATACTAATGAGTATTGAGCTTTATTGTCTATTCTGTAGTAATAAGCAATATATATCGTTGGATTTTGGCTTTGTGTCTCCTGTTTCTATGTCTATTCTGTATGAACTATTGAACTTTATTGATAAGTTCCATCTTTATAAACATACAGACCGTAATACTAAATTTGTTACCAAAGTCATAAGAATAAGCTGACTATAAAAACTCGGAGTTTATTATCATGTAGTACTTAATAAGCAATTACTCCATTGTTGATTAGTAAACTGGTTTATACGATTATTTTTGTTTTCACTAGTTAATAATTAATAAATATATTATACATAAAGGTTCCACTTTGATAATGTGTGTAATTATGTAATGGAAGGTGGAACATATGTATAAATTATCTTTCTTAAGGAGGCGTATTAGCCAAGTATGTCGACATTTGCCACATCTTAGCCTTCATGTTTTTTTATTAAGGAAATTGTTTCACCAGATACATTTTGTTTCTGTTTAGCTGTTACGAGTATTTGGGGCGGTTGGAGGGTAAAAAACTTTTAGCGTTGAAAACCTTTTAAGAAGAGAGTAAAAACCACGGGACCTTTAGGCCACTTAAGATCCATTACCACCAATAAAAGAGAGAAATAAAACCATTCTTCAAGTAAACAAAACTAGAGGCAAACCATAAGCATCACACTCTTGAAATATAACATCAAGATGCATCGAATCGAACAAAGAGGAGTATTCTCACCAGAAAATATGCTATTGTTTGATACCCTGAAACGAACCTCCGGACCTCACGTAACGATCTAAACCATCCAAAATCTTCAACTATAGGTTGTGAAGTTGCTGCAATAATTTTGCTCTGGAAACTAAAGTTTTGTGCAATTAGATTCTTCAATCTGGAAAATCGAAAATATTTATCTTTACTCCTCTTTTGCCTATGTATAAAGATATCTAGCTAGCTTTCCGCCTTGTAACCCGCTAAGCATGCCACGCCTCACCCCAAAAACTTAGGAATTCGGGTTTCTCCATCGGATTCGAGTTTTTTTTGCCATCCTTACTACCAATCCATTTATTTAATAGATTGAATTACTGAACTTATATCATTTATATTTACAAATCATTGCACTTATAAATTACTAGTATGATTCTGCTCATAATGAATTGTGCAACATCACAGTCACTCAATTTTAGATGCAACAAAAAAAATTAAAAGGTATAATGTATGGGTCGAAAACTCTGCTAAGATTGTAACTCCAAACTAAAAGATCTTTCAATTTATTCAAAAAAATTCAAGGTCAAAGTTAGTGATGGCAAAAGCATTCGAAACCGACGGGGAAAATCAAAACCCGAACCGGTTGGGTCGGGTTCGGGGGCGGGTTGGCGGGTATAGATGCGGGTTTGGGTATTGATAATTTTTTTTGGCCGTGTACGGGTTCGGTGACGGATTTTAGTAATACTCGCCCCGATTACCCGTACCCATACCCGTTTACCCGAATTCGTACCCGCTTTATTGCTATTATAATTAATTAGAGTACATATATATTATATATAATTTCTTTCATTGTATTTTTTATATAAGTATCTTTATTATCTAACATATTTAAATATTGTACATTAATTATTTGAAAGAGTTAAATCGTTTGATACGGTATTTGTTTTCTTTAACTTTTAATTTTTTAAATATATTAGGGCGTTTTGTTTTATCTTGTCTGTGGGTTTTAGTGTAACTTAATTTTAGTACCCATTATTTTATCCATAGAATTATCAATTGGGGATACCCGATACCCGCGGGGAAACCCGAAAAACCAATGAATAATATTAATCGGGTACCTAACGGGTAATGGGGTGGGTACGGATGTGAATATTATAAACGGATGCGAGTACGGGTACACTAAAACCTGCCACCCGACCCGTTGCCATCCCTAGTTAAGGTTGAACTGCTGAGAGCATTTAAAATATTTATATCTATACTACATATAAAACATTTTGGCTCAAACCTTGAAAACTGTAAAATGAAAACTTAAAACTGAAAAATTAAAAAATTAATGCTTGAAACACATATAACAGTTGTACGCATATAATAGTTCTGCGCATACGCATATTATAGAAACCTTTTAATACCTTTATAAAACTGAAAAACTTAATCTTATGAAAGTATTTAAGGAAACTTTGTAAAGCAATTAAAAAACGTATTTTAGGCAATTTTGAATATTGACAATGATTTAGGAATGTAGAAATGTTATGGCTGGAACCAAAAATTCGGTCAAACAAATTGTAACCCACTCCAATCTTTACTCATATATAAACTAAAATCTCATAAATAAAAAAACACACATAGAGTAAAAATATGTCCCTCCCTTTTCTCTCTCTAACAAAGTTTTTGTCTCCTCCAACCCCCCTCACCACACCACTACGGACGGTCACCACCGTCAACCTAAACCACCAGAGATATATTTGTTTGTTATACACCCATTTATATATGTGTTCATAAAATGTTGTATGTAATTTGTTTGTGCCGTAGGAAATAAAAAAGGATCAATGATTTGAGGTTTATTTGTGTCTTTTTTTTGGACCTATACATATTAAAAAAGTTTTGAAGGTATTCTTATATAGATTTGTAAGTTTTATATGTAGATCGTAGTTTTGTTGACGTTTTTAGCGTATTTCTTATTTCAGCCGCCACCTTTCGCCGTCGTCGCTGTGCTTTTTTTTCCGGATCTTGCTGTAGCCGCCACCTAAACTTTTAGGGTCGCCGAAAATGTAAGTCTTTGAGTATGTTTTTGTTAGATCTATGAATGTTTTTTTTGTTAAATCTTAGTTTTTCTTATTTCAGCCGTCATTAACCATGGCATGCCACCGCTTGCTGCCGCCTGCCACCTGCCGGCTGTCTTGCCGAGTTTAGCTGTGGCCGCCACCCAAGTTTGTTGGTGATATTTTGTCACACCCCGCCAAGGCGGAAACGCGAGGCGTAAACAAGAATGGATATCATCACAACACATGGTGTCTATATAGAGAATACTAAAATGAAAACTAAAGTAAAGCAAAGACACAAAGTGTCATAACAATACCCAAAACCTAATGGTGTCTTTATTAATGAGAAAGAGGTATCGTCAATAAATGACATGCAAAAACATAAACCAAACAATTCAAACAGAAAGCATAAATAACTCCAAGCATCCTACGGTCTCTTCTAGCCACTTCATTATATCATAGCACCATTAAGCTCACCTGAAAATGATGCTTAAAACGTCAACACAATGGTTGGTGAGATGTCATAGGTTTTAGACATCAACCTCAAAACATTTCAAAGACAATTCAAATATTACTGTGATAAAGATAAAAAGTTGCATAGCATATCATGAACTATCACATACTACAAATCATTCAGCTCAATTCAACACAGTTCACATCAATATAGCTCAAACAAAATAGTTCAGTTCAAAAGAAGCTCGGCTCAACCCAAGTGAGGAAGGAATGATCCAACGATCCAATCCAACCCTGCTCCACTTGTCATTCTCATTCAACACATAGCAAGTAATAGTCATAAAGCACATGCATTTTCAGCTCAACCATCAAATATCACAGTAATAAAACATTCAATACTCATTGCATCGTTTTCACCCCAATGAAAAATCTTAGAAAAGATAGGGGCTATGACACTCACCTGATTGCTAGCTTCAAATCCACAAACACTTCACAAATCTCACGAACAATCTAAACAATATAAGCACAAAATAAGTTACCATCAAATAGGCATTCAACCCAAAATGATGTAACCTCAACTATGATGGATGCCTATGTGATCTATCATAGTCCTATACTTGTTTTATAATCTTATTAAATCTTACATTTACTATTTGCACCTAAACGTTACACTTAACACTTTCTGGTTTTACGCAGAATTTTACTCTCACTTGCGTGCCCTAAACGCACTACTTAAACACTCCCATAATTCAAACCAAAATTCACCATGCTACATATATGTCCTATGAACCTCTCATAGCTCTCCCAAAGTCACTACCCCTCTATAAATATCCCAAAAAAATTCATTAATCCAAAGTGTTTAAAATTCGTCCAGAATCTGACCTTTAAAAAGTATGGCATTAATTATCCAACTTAAACCCCTCTCTGACCTTAGCCAAAATTCAGAGGTCACACCCAATATATGAACTAACTTCCACGTGACTTAGAGCCTCTAACTCAGTGTCTAAGTATTTTTAGAAAAATCAAAATCAAAACTGAAATTCGTCACTGTTTTACACACTGATTTTGTATTGACCATTTGACCCACTTCCCGACCACAAAAACTTATGAGGCCGGATTTTCTAGAAAGTAGACACTCTGAGGTTATCTCCAGTATATTGTAAATTATTTATTTGATCTTTTATGACCGAGTTATGCTCGTTACAAAACTGCCTAACTTTCTGCAGTGAATTACGCATCTAATTCAAGTGATCTAAACCCTAACGCATGCTCATATCGCTAATCTAATTAATTTAATGATTAAACTAACATCATAATATCATAAACTTTCTGGAATTTAAATGCCCTAATTTATAAAATTAATTTAAATCTTAATCCATCATAATCAAGTTACTAGTAAATTAAACGAACGATAATTTAACAAACCGAATCGTACCTTAAAGCGAAACCTTAAAAATTTTCGTCTTCTCTTTTTTCTTCTCCTTATGGCCGGCCAAATTTATGAATGGGGAGGGTTAGGGGTTTTTAACCTTGTATTTATAAGCACCTAGATAGAATCCTAACCTAAATCTAATTAGGTCTTAGAGATAAACTAGGATTCTAATTATTTATTTATTTTTTTCTTTTTCCCTTTTTTTTCTAATTTTCGGAACACTATTCACCTAATAAAAAAAATATTTTTTTTTTATTTTTTTATTTTTATTAGATATTTACAATATAACCTTAAGTTTTTGTAAAAATGTTTACTTATTTGGCTAACCTTTTTGTATAAAGGCAGTTTCCTACCTTTCTAAAAATAACTTTTCATTTCCAACCTAACTTTCCAAAAATAGAAATTTTACATTTTCTCAACTAAACTTCTAAAGTCAAAACTTATCTTAAATTACTAACACGAAAATACGTATACGTATAAATACTTACACATTAATCATAAAACGCTAAAATCTCAATAATCATTTCCTCGTCATTCAAAAGTGAACGAAATGAACTCAACCATCAATCCAATTTCATTGAGATGATCACACTCAATAGATTGATTGCCAATACCTCATAAACACATAGAAGCACACATAAACACATAGAATCACATAAACCATACATTGCAACAGACACAATAGTCAACACTAATGGTTTGACTAACCTGCTCAAGTCATGGTTGTTACATTATCCCCACCTTGAGAAAATCTCGTCCCGAGATTTAACTACTCGAGGCATTAGCACTATCGACAAACAACTGAGGACACTTAGACCTCATTTGATCCTTGCGTTCCTAAGTAACTCAGGACCACGCTTCGAATCCCCACGAACTTTCGCTAATACTATCATATTATGCTTTAACTCATGACCTCTAGGTCCACAAACTTAACGGTTCCTTGACAAAACAAAGAGTCTTGTCAACCATAATCACATCCAACTTCTACAATCAGAATCCAACTGCTAATGACTTTGCTTACCCTCGCAAGGGTGCAATTAGAAACACAACAACTCCACACGAAAAGAAACATCCGTCTACCTGAACCTCGCCCGTCATCAAGGAAACTCGTTAAAAACCTTAAGTTGTGTAACAACGTCATTTACAACCCGGTCTCGCAACTCATCAAACAAGAACTGTCTTGAAACCAAGTTATAAGTTGTTACAAAGCCCAACGTTTTTAAAGAATCGGCTCGACTTCGAGTTTATTCATAAAATAACTTTAATCCAAAATCACAAACACATCTAAGGGCATACTAAGGTCTACAAGAAACCTTACGTACCCAACTTCAACTAAAACTCCCAATGATTCCTTGCTCAACGAACAAGTGTGGATACTCAGTTTACCTGAAGTCGTGAGAAAGTCAATAAAAGTCATGTGTTTCTCCGTGACAAATGAGACAAGTTTCTGTTAAGAGAAACCCGAATGGCTAGGGAAGGTTATGCATTGCATCACTGGGTCTATGATGTTGTCTTTTTAATTCTTCAACCCCTTCAATGCTTACCAAGACGTCATTACTAACACCTTGTTGTGATTGTTCCAGTGTTAGCTCAATCTTAGTAGGCATTCTTCCCTTATACACATTCATCTCCAATCATACCTAAGGACTGCTATTTCTAACTATGGAGTGTCCTTGGGTAGATCCCTCTGGTTTTGGTTGGATCATAGGACAAATACCTAACCTTACCACCTTATAACTTCAGAATCGTCATGAAATAAGATGTTGTAGGGTATGAGATCGTAACCATAAAACCTTTTTCGAAGAGTATCAAGCACTTATTATCTTCAAGATCACATTTTAAATACATTTCTCCCCTTATTTTAAATACTAATTCACTTAGTTTTTGAAATACTTTATGATTAAAATTTGTCTTGAAATACCATGGGGAAAACTTTTATACTTAGCATGAATTACATGGAACATAAACTTGCTCCCCCTCGATTTTACATATGTTTGACACCAAAAACAATGATACCAAGTTGTAAAATGAATATAAAATTAAGGGTTAACATTGTTGAGCACACAATTTTGAAAGATTATGAATTGTCATTGAAGAATTTTTGAAAAATTGTGCTCAACCACTTAATCATCTTATAACAATCAATCTATAAAAGGGCAAAACTGGGATAATTTTTCTGCACAGGAATTACAAAAATCAGGACAAATTGGAAAATTTTTGTTTCTCCAAAAAATGGCCCCCCATATATACTGGGCGGCCCCCAAACATATCTGGGACCGCCACATATATACGGGACCGCCATCAGAGTCACGGAAATTTTACTATGACTACCTGATTTTCTGTGCAGTTGACTATCCTCTCCACTAGACATAACTATACTTTCTACATTTTGCTAAACCACTTTTGGAATCTATTTTCTTAACCCTCATGCTTTGCCTCTTTAATCCTATGCTTTCTAATTAAATAAGCCATCCTTACCACTCTTCTTATCATCTTCATCTTCTTCATATCTTACTTCCATGGCTTCTACTGAAGCTTCCTCCTTTAATCCTTCTAAGAAAATCAAACTAACCATAATCCCACCTAGACAACTCTTTGTAAACATCTCTAGTGATGAAGATGTTACCACTACACCTTCTCCCATAACAACTTCCTCTTCTCCATCTCCTCCAAATGCACCATCAAAAACTCCATCAACCAATGAAACCTCATCAAGCCAAGAGAACACATCTTCTTGTTTTCAATCAAAACTTAAAATTTCACCACCATCATCTAATGAACCAACTTCTCCTCAATCTTTGAACCCTTTGCTTGACAACATCTCGGATGTTCCTCCTAGACCTTCAAACCCTCAACCACTTTAAAGTCATCCTTCTTTGGATATCACTCTCTCATTATCACCATTTGAAAACCTTGAAACTCCATCACCACCATCTCTACCACAATCTTAACCACCTATCATGGGCCATCCTCTTTACTACAACTATCATAACTACCATGGGTCAACATACATATGTTGTTCTCACAACCAAAATCTTTTCTTAACCTTAAGAGATGAGATGAACATCATGTTTGCTCATCTTAAGTATCTTCTTACTACCGCAACCACTTCACACTTTCTACCTCAACCTTGAAATGTTTTCAATAATCTCATAATGTGTCACCCTAACCTTTTGCTCAAAATTCATCTCCTATGAATCATGAATCATCTAGGATTTATGTAGCATTAATACTCTTTATTTAACTTAACTTTATGCATAAGTTCTTGTCTTCTTGTATGAGATAATTAGTTATGTCTACTATTGTATGAGTTTCTTGATTATTAAATGAAACTCTTTTATGGGTGACTTGAATTTAGTGTTATGCTTAAAGATATTTGTCTTGCACTTGACCTCTAACTTTGTTTTGTAGCAAACAATTTTTGTAAGATCGATCCCTTGGTGCCCCAAACGAGGGGGAGCCTACATCAAGGGGGAGTCTTAATATCGTTGACTTCTTTCTTTCTATAACAATTCGACGATCATCCTTTTTGAATTCGACAAAAAGGGGGAGAAATGGAATGAAACTCATTAATAATTTGAAACTTTTAATTTTATACAAAATGAGTTTATATTTTGTCATCATCAAAAAAGGGGAGATTGTTAATACAAATAATGTCTAAAAACGTTATTTGTATTTTTCGACTTCTCAACGTTTTGATAATAACAAAATGTAAAAATGTTTACGATAAAAATAAACGTTTACAAATTATTAATCATAAAATTCCATTTCTAAGATTAATCACTTAAGGTATGTACAAACAAATCATTAAGCATGATTAGCGATCAAGAAAATATTTCTCTCTTAACCATTACATTTTCACAAAAGTATTTCTACAAAATAAATATACAAAAATACCTTTTAATAAAAGAAAATATTTTATTTAAATAATAAAATTTGAATCTGGTTTTCTCCCCAAAATGGAAGCTCCTATACTAGATACAACATTCCCCCACAAAAGACAAAAACAAGAGCGTACTCATAGTGGCAGCCCCGCTATATAGGTCCTGGCTGCCCCCAAAAAAATCTAGGACCCTAGCTACCAGCTACCGTAGGAAATCCGGTCTATAAAAACTGCACTAAATCTGGCTGAAAACATATCCTTTGCACGAATGTTTTCTAGTCTTCTTTCTCTCTCTAAAACCTTCTTTCTCTCAACTAAATCTCTTAATCACTTAACATTGTTTGATCTTGTTTCAAGTGATCAATCTCTTTCGTTCTATCTTCGCTCATCTCCTCCTCTATCAAGTGCAAGAGAAGAACATTCGTATTCTCGCCAAGCAAAGAATTATTATTTAGAATCTCTCCTCTCTTCATCTAAGTATCAAATCTCTATTGTAATTATGCTGAGTAATTATGTGATTCGGCTTATGTGACAAATTGATAGTGTAGATCTTATGTTTGTGGTAGTGCTTATGAAGTGGTAGATTGGTTCTACTAAGATTAGGCTCGACATTTAGCTTAGTGTCATACAAATAATGTAAGCGCCATGTAAACGTGTATTTTCACCACCTAAAGGGATCTTGCTGACATCGTTAAATCTCGAGTAGGAAACTCAAGGCGTGGAGTAGGGCGAAGAGGAGCTTCGTAGCCGAACCACTATAAATCTTGGCAACTTTGGTTTTGAATGTTCCATTCCCTTATCTCTTTATATTGTTGTCATTGTTATTTAGTATTAGTTTAGATATTTACATTGTTGATTCATATTGTTGATTGGTTGAACATACAACTCGAATCTAAGTATTTTGAAAGCAAACTTTTAAAATGTAAAACGAACCTGTAAACTATTCAACCCCCCTTCTAGTTCCCACACATATTATTCTTCATACAAAGGACCGAACAAATTATCCAAGTCTTCTTTTGACGATACTGATTGAGAATCTTCCAATGAGTCTTGAAAATTCAAGAAGTTGAAATCGGGTCCTGAATTGTTGCATTCAGAAGCCATTGTTGTGAGTTCATCAAATTTTACATGTATGGTTTCCATTATCTTTTTGGTTTGGCGGTTATAGATACGAAACCCTCTTGATGACTCAGGATAGCCAATAAAAATACCAATGTTAGCCTTCGGTTTCATTTTTCCAAGATCATCACGATCATTTATTGGATAACACAGAGATCCGAACACATGAAAGTATTGAATATTGGGTTTTTTGCCTTTGATCAGCTCATAAGGAGTATTGTTGTACCATGTGTGTATAAGAGAGTGATTTTGAGTTAAGCAAGCAGTAGCAATAGCTTCGGCCCAAAGAAATTATAAAGTCTTTAAAAAGATAAGCATTGTGCAAGCAGCCTCGACGAGTATACGATTTCTTCGTTCAACAACACTATTTTGCTGAGGCGTTCTAACAGTTGAGGTGTTATGAGTAATGCCTAACTTTGCATAAAACATCTGCAATTTCTCATATTTAAACTCAGTTCCATTATCAGATCGAACTTTCAGGACTTGAGCCTTTAGAGACTGTTGGATCTGAGTAATGAAATTGATGATCATTTCAAGAGCCTCATCTTTGGTTTGAAGAAAGAATACCCAGATGTATCAAGAATAATCATCTACAATAACCAGAATATATCTCTTGCCATTGATACTTGCTACCCTCATTGGCCCACATAAATCCATATGAATCAATTCAAGTTTAGATTCTGTACTTGAACTAATTTAGGTGGAAAGGAAGCTTTCTTGCTTTTTCCTTGCTCACAGGCTGAACATAAGTGATCTTTATAATACTTAAATTTTGGTAGCCCATCAACTAGATCTTTTTTCGTGAGATGATTAATGGTACCAAAATTCAGATGATAAAGTATTCGTTGCTATAACCATGATTTTGTTAATCTGGCTTTGGACATTAAGCATACTGGAGAAAAAGCTGCCAATTCAAAAATGGAAATGGTGTAGAGATTGGAATCACAAGAACCTGTAAGCAAATCTTCACCCTCCAAATTCCGAACATAGCAAGTATTTGAACGAAAGGCTACTTCTAGGTCTCCATCACAAAATTGTCCGACCGATAACAAATTGTGTCCTAGGCCCTCAACGTAATATACGTGACATATCGTGAGATTACCTTGAACATAATCTCCATATCCAGTGTAATATACGTGACATATCATGCGATTACCTTGAACATAATCTCCATATCCAGTGATTACGGCGAAGTGATCATTCCTGAAGATTACCAGTCATATGCTTCGAGCATCCGCTATCAACAATCCAAAGGACAAGTTGGATCACATGCATCACATGAAACAAATGCAGATGAAAGAGTAGACAGTCTGGCTACCCATTTCTAAGTGGTAACCGGTGTTTTTGAGTTAGCTCTAACACGAGTACTACTCTTTGACAGTTTGACACACTAGGTGTTGACTGTGAGGTTTTACTCTTGGGTGACCAATCAAAACTTTGTTGATGTTCAAACCATGTCTGCCACTTTCTGCTTGTTGCAATTTTATTTTTCATGTAATTGCTAAGTATCCTACTTTGACTAGAATCAGGGGATAGTGACGATGCACTAGAAACCTTATTTGTTGCTGTTGGGGTTTTAGCAACACTAAACCTGGATTTCGCAACTACAGAAGTAGCTCCTAAATTCCTAGATTTTGTCTCTACAGGGGAAGTGAATAAGGCTCGTTTCACTCTAGAATCTCCAGTCAAAGCATAACGAGCAACACATTTTTTATGAGAAAGCATAAAACATCTTTACCACCAGAAACACAAACAATATTCGAACCGTCATTAATAGCATTCACATTCTTTGCTTTTAATACATTTGCATTTGATTGACATATAGTCGAATTCATTGTTTCACGATTACTAGAACCTATACTAACACTACTTAAGAACTTCCGAACATTTGTAGACATGCCATTAACATTAGTTTTCTTCAAGACTCTTTTCTTTGATTTTATGTCCTTAGACTCTGGTCTTCTAACACTATTAGAACTTTCTACGCTTGTGGAATTAGAAACAGATGTATTAGTCTTAGTAACTGGCGTGTGTGTCTCTGTTTTTATGATTTTATACATTCCTTTTGCGATTACATTCACATTATGTTTTTGACTTTGCTCGTTTTTATGTGTAGAATGTGAAGTGACTGGTTTTGGTCTATCTGCGTTGACCTCAGTATGTGACACTTACTTAGCCTTCACTGCTGCGTTTGTGTTCAACGGTGTTACACATAGAAGTTTTCCTAAGGTCTCAGATTTGTCAAACTTAGTATTCACATTCTTCCCCTTTTTAATGGTTTTAATCTTATCCTTTGAGTTCAAAATTTGTCATCAAAAAATCTTGATTTTGTGAACGCACATCACCATAAGCATATGTCTTTTGATTAGAATTTTCAATTAACTCATTGACTTCATGTTGATGTTGAACCCGTGTTGCTTTTATTGAATTGAAAAGCTTTTGATATTCAAGTTTGATATTTTCTCTTTCTTGAACAACGGAATCAACTTGAGTTTTTAGCAACACGTTTTCATCACTCAACTTTGTCAACTTTGACTTCCAATTAACATCACAAGCCAGTTTCTCTTTGTAATGTTAGAATTTAAGTGCAAAATCAATACTTTGAGCTTGAGATCGTTTAAAGTCATTTTCAAGAATTTTGATTCTTTTGAGCAAATTGGCTTGGAAATCTTTGGAATCACATAAGATTTTCTCTTTTTTAAGCATCAAACACTCATTTTCTGTTCTGCAACAAAAATTAACACGCAATAATTGATTTCTCTTGTGAAGAATGCTTCTAGAAGTCGATCAATTTCATTTTGAAACATTTTATCTTTTTGAGATTGTGTCTCAACTTTCTTTTCCATTAACTCAAAAAGATTTAACATCTCCTGTACTTCTTCAGTAAGTTCTTGTTTCAGTTCTTTCAAAAGCTTTATCAAAGAAAGTGACATCGGAATTACATCGGTTTTGTAAAATTGTCGTAATGTGTTTTGACCATCTTCAATGTAAATTCTTCTTTGATCTGCCAAAAGAGTGACATCGATGTTTTCTCGTAATGCAAGAATTGCTTCATCCATTTTGTCAAATATTTTTAACAATTTACTTTCATTTGGCATTTTTTGAGTTGGTAAATCCGATATCTCTTTACTTGACTCAGAAGATACATTAGAAGTAGAAGGGGTTGAAAAATAAGTTTGCTCAGCAGGAAATTATTTTTGAGGAACAAATGTTTCATAAAGAGCATTTAAGTTTGCATAATGCAATTGAATCATTTTATTTTTCATTTTTAATCGACTCACTTCAGCGTCCTCAAGAGTTTCCTCAAAATCAGGTGAATCATTTTTTAATTTAGTGCTTTGAAGCCTTTCACCATCATACATTTGGGTTGTGCTGCAATGGCTTTCTTAAGACGTTCAGGATTTTGATAACCCAACCTAGCTTTTAGAAAAGGATCATAAACTGTGTTTGGTCTTTTACCAAGCATGTGAATGGTTTGAATAGACTGACCCATTTTGTAAACAATTCGATCATGAGAACTTAGTTTTTCCTCGAGATCAACAATATCTTCAAGATAAATGTTTTCTCTCGCTTTGAAAGCATTTTTAGCCAACTGAGTCTCATGTTGAATTATTAGCTTTTCATTTTCACTTTTGAAAAAATCTCGTTTAAATTTATCTTTTTCTTGTAAAATTATTTCAATGGTGTCTTTATCATCTCGTATTTCACGTTCTAAATCATCACATGTATCTTTATATTTTGAGCATTGAGCTGACTTAAATTCAAGTGTTTTGACCCGTTCCTTACACGTCTCAAGCTCCTTTTGTAGCAACTCTTTTTGCTTGTTAAGCTTAATATTAAGTCTTTATTGATTTTCAGCTTCTCTTTGAACATTGTCTACCAGGGATTCAATATCAAAAGTTTGATCATGAGCATTTGAAGCATGTTTAATTGTTCGACCATTATTTTCCACATAAGGATCATCAAATATGATATTACTATCAATTTGATCATCATCAGATGTGTTAATAACAGTTTTGGGTTATTCATGATTCTTGTGTTCATGAACACCTTTAGATATCATGCCACTTATGAGATCAATGTGCGAAGCATTTACCTCACTGACAGCCTCTGCATTATATTTTAGCTCAGTCTCAGCATTTTCATCTGCTGGTTGAATGCATGCCATTATGATTACTGCAACAGTTAACTCTTCTAATGTTTCATCTCCATAAGCATTATTGAGCATGAAATCATTTTCTTCATCATTGAGGGTGCCTCCAGCTTCATCCTTCATTGCTAGCAGCATTTGTTCCCTGAAATACTTTGCATCATGAACTTTGGGTTTTGGACAATCACGAGCATAATGGCCTCTTGCATTGCAGTTATAACACTGAACATTTCCTCTTCTCAGATTTGACTTAGTTCATGGAACACGCTGAACAATCTGATTACTTTCATCATTATGTTGAACCGGATCATTTCCTGCATTAGCTGCTTGATTCCTATATTGTCTCCCTGCATTCCTATTACCATTCCCACCATAGCCATCATTCTTGGTTTGTATGACAACTCTACCATCATGTATTACAGCTTGATTCCTTGTGTTTGATGAAGTACGAAGACGATTATTGGTTGGAGTAGAAAATTTCTGAGTGATTGCTCGAGCTAATAACATCTTTGCAGTTGTAAGCTTGTCTTCCTGAGCATCCTCTTGTAACTCCTTTTGATAATCTTCTTCAGAATCAACTACTGATGAAGGATGAGTGACATAATATGGTTGTGGTGAATGAGAATATGAAGGACTTGCATGAGCAATTAGTGCTAATGGATCATGGTTCCTCGCAGCTCTCTTTGCCTTAGATGCTTGAACATGTGGCTCGAATTGCAGTAAGGTATCATATAACGAATCGTACTCGACATCACTCAAGTCTATGTTTTGACGAGTCAGTGTAACATATTTGCTCCACTCAGATTGCAGGGAATTGAGAAACTTGGTGTTGATAGATACTTTTAAAGGACGAACATCATTACGATCCATTACATTCACAAGTGTGGACAACCTTTCATATACAGAGTCTAATGATTCTCCTTCCTTTGCTTCAAATTTGTCAAATTCATTCATGATTCGTGAGTGTGTCACGTTTTTGTTCTTTTCTGAACCATACGTCAACCTTCTAATTCGTTCCCACATTTTCTAAGCATCTTTGCAAGCATCCACTTAATTATAGATATCATTTGGTATTGCTTGAAGAGGATAATTCATGACTCTAACATCATTGGAATAATGTTTCCTATTAGCGTTAGTCAATTTAGACAGTGGTTCATGTATTAGATTCTTTAGATCATCTGGATCAACAATCATTAGCCTCTTATAAGGTCCTTTTCGAATTGAATCCAACATCTGCTCCCCGTCTTCTCCCTTATTTTCTAGAAACCTCCTAAACCGGCTTTCCCATGGTATATAATTCCCTTTCTCAAGAATTGGAGGTCTATCATTAGCTCCCGATTCAACAAAAGTTTGTTGATTTGAAGCAGACATGATGTGAATCAATCAATGAATACAATGTAAACTACAATCGTTTTAGAGATAAAGTCTTGAAATCGTGATATCAAAGAGCACTAACAACGAAGCTTGTATTACTATAGCACCAATAGTAAACCTTGAAGATACGAAAGCTTGTCTTGTACACAAAGTCTAAGTAACAAGAAGCCTTTATACGAAAGCCCAATTTCCAAAAGTAAGAAGATCCGAAACCTCTAAAACTGTGTCACAAAACCTCAAAGACTGTGTTTCGAAACCTCTGAAACAAAGATATGAAACTTTTAAAGTCGAAAACTAAATTACGAAACCTTCAATTAGGAAAGTTGTGTTACGAAATCTTTGAAATACGAAACCAAGACCAAGTTCTTGATACGAAACCTCAATTACGAAACCACATAATATGAAAGCTCCACAGGATATGAAAGCAGGCGGTTACCGAAAGCTCCAATATATGAAACAACATTTCGTAAATTCCAAATCTTCCCTTACTTTTGTAAAAATCAAGAAACCTCTATTTTCGTAAATTCTTTGCTAAAAACCATCTAGGAATTCATAAATATGATTTTTGCAGTTTTAAGTGATAATGTGTGATGTTATCTATTCAAATTTACAAAGTTTTATGTTCCGAAAGCAAATTACTGATTTACAAAGCTATTTGACTGGTTTCCAAAAGCTAAAAACT
Organism: Tanacetum coccineum; assembly: GCA_026074375.1. NCBI lineage: Eukaryota > Viridiplantae > Streptophyta > Magnoliopsida > Asterales > Asteraceae > Tanacetum > Tanacetum coccineum. The sequence goes on along the minus strand of BQNB010004766.1, from coordinate 26,417 downwards.
ATTTTCCAAAAGCTAAAATCACTTACGTATGACAGTTACTAAAAGCTAAACTAAGATATGAAAGCTCAAAAACTATTATACGAAAGCTAATTCCCGCCTAAAACAGTTACTGAAATCTGATTTTTAGATTACAAAAGTTATCAAATAACTAAAAACAGTTTCTGAAACCTGTAATCTATGATATGAAAGCAGTTTAAGCACAAAAACAGTTATCAAAACTAGTTTTCATCGTTACGAAATCAATCAAACTCAATTATTTTCGATCAAAATCAACTCTAAACGAATAATTTTCGTATACTAGCTCTTAAATCCACAATTTGACGTTTCTGAAAGTTAATAATAGCGTTTTAGGATCAAAATCACGTCAAATAGTAAATCTAATATCCAAATGATACGAAAGTTACACGTTTTCTTAGTTCCGAAAGCTCTACGATCAAAAAATACATAATTAAGCTCAATTTGATGCATGAAAACACAAACTAGATCTATCTCGACGATAGATACCACTTGTTATATGTCATGTTTGCACTATAGTATCATACAAAAGTTATGTGAATAAGAAAGAGGAGCTAGAGAATATTTTTCATCATTATCAAAGTTTTCATTCAAAGGAAAATAGAAGGGGAGGTTGGGAGAAGTGATTACAAAATGTAAAGAAACTTGTATAAATGCCCCTACTAAATGGGTATTTATACTTATTGACTTATCCTATCTATTTTCCTACTTTAGTCAAACCTTGGTCAACTTTACTTAACCGGTCCCTCCTAGGCAGTGTACCTAACCGTTGTAGTGTAGTATAGACAATAATCAGGGGGTTATTATCATTCTCTAGAGCAATAGTTTGGGTAGGCTCAAATCGTATGGTCACTAAGGTCTAAAGGTTACGAAAAGAGTATTTTTGTGTTTTTATATTTTATGAAAGCAGGTAAAATCTCAGGTTTTGAAAGGGGTTTTGATTAAACTAATTAACTACTTCTAATTCTATTCTAATTGCAGAAAAAAAAATTGATGAAAAACTCGTATGGTTAAACAAATATGTTTACCTAATCATGCACTACTCCCTAGTTGTTGTCTCCAATTTTATTACCCGTCACCCTCGTAATGGAATGTGAAAGTATTTAAGTAGTTAAACACCTAACTCAGAATCCACCCATATGGCAAGGTAGTATGAAGACTATTGTGTGGGTATCCTCTAACCTAGTCGCGTTTCCCTAGACGTCTTCGCTATGTAATTAAGAAGCTAGTTTTCTAAAGCCTAACGCGCACATCATTAACAAGAATCAATAAGACAAGATAAATAACTAGGTTCATGCAATCATAAGCAAACACATATTATATTTAGTCAAGCATGTTAATTGAAAGCGAAGAACAATTAATCAAACAATACATAGACATATCTAAAGATCAAAAGTAATAAGGAACTTCACTTCAATTAAACATGGAGTTATGAAGAGTACAATAGGGTTATAAAACCTTAAAATTCGTCTACCAATGCTGCTACAAAGTATAGGTTCGTTCCTCTAAAGTTTTCCACACAAAACACAAAAAATAGGGTTTGTATATATATGGATTAAGTTGCGACGGCGTTGCTTGTTAATTGCGATGCCGTCAACCCGTAGAATCTTCTTCGGGCTTCTCAATATCGGCTACTCAGACGTCGTCACAAAAGTCTCTGACATCGTCTCTTGAACACTCTGACGCCGTCACAAGAATTTGCGACGCCGTCTCCACGCACTGTATGCTAAATCTTGATCATCTTCGTGTAGAGTTGCAATCTTGTCCCGTTTCTTTCCAAATTGAGTCAAAGTTACGTGTATTTCTTTCAAATGTCTTCCAAATGCTAAAATAACAAAAAGAAATGATTAAGCATGATAAATGGAGATATCTGCATGATTTCGGAGGTTAAATGACCCTGAAAAAGTGTATAAAATGATCCCGAAAAAATGTATAAAATGACACCTCATCATTTTTATTATTATTATTATTACTTATCATTATTATTAATTTATTATTATTATTTATTTATATATTTATAATTACTATTAATATTTATTGTTATTGTTATTATTATTATTTTTAAGTTTTTAAATTTTTTTGAATTACATTACGTTGGGATCCAACCAAACACAGTGACAGAATACATCAATTACAATTCCAACACATTACAATTACAACACATTACAACTCTTTGAATTACAATTCATTCAAATTACAATTTCTTTCACATATTACAATTCATTTCAAAACATACTGCGAACCAAACGCCCCCTAAGTGTTTTTGTGTTTCATTTGCTTATTTATAAGTGTTTTTGTGTGTCATTTGCTTGGTTCACTCTTTTGGTGTAGCACTAGTTTTTTTTCAGTCAATGGCATTATTTCGCATTTGTATGCTATAAGATTGACCCATTTGACACTCTCTCATTGTAGATGATAAAGGAACAGAAAAGTTGAATGGTAAGTGTATAAAAAAATGCATTTTTCTGATATTTGATCCAATTGACCCTCTCTTATGTATTGTCTTTTTTCTATATTTGTAGATGACAAAGGAAAGGGGAAGGGAATTATGAAAGGTTAGTTTACATTGTGTTGCATTGTTCAGCTATAAGATTGACCAATTTGACTCTTTATTATGTATTAACTTTTTGTTATCTTTGTAGATGATAAAGGAAATGGAAAGGGAAAGGGGATTGTGAAAGGTTAGTTAATATTTTGTTGCATTTTTTGCTATAAGATTGACCCATTTGACTCTCTTTTATGTATTTACTTTTTGTTATCTTTGTAGATCATAAAGAAAATGGAAAGGGGATTGTGAAAGGTTAGTTAACATTTTGTTGCATTTTCTGCTATAAGATTGACTCATTTGACTCTCTCTTATGTATTTAATTTTTGCTATCATTGATACAAAACAAAAGCTAGCAGGTATTAAGGAGTTGGATGCTCTTGAAGAGAGGATAGACAATGTAGAAGCAGGTTTAATCAAGTTAAGAGATATAAGGCTGAAGTAAAAAGGTTAGTCAGATAAGGTTTGCTAGTCGTTTTAGTATGATGTGTTTGGAAATGAGGACTAAAATGGGTAAATTTGACAAAAATGGTTCAATATAGTGTGTTCAAAAATGAAAAAAATAATGGTTGATCTCAAAATGGGCAATGAGTCTGTGTTTAGAAATAGGGACTAAAATGGGTAAATTTGACATAAATGGTTCAATATAGTGTGCCCTCACTATATTAAGTATTTGACCATGCTTTTAATCCTAGCACTAGATGATTAAGTGTTTGAGTATGCTTTTTGATTCTTTGATATTTTTGTGCCCTCACTATCCTTATACATCTTTGCAGACGTGATAATTAAATGAGATGATGATACATCCCTTGATGGCCCTGTTTTCTCAAACAGTGATTCATTTAATGATTCACATGATTATATGTCTGAAGATTCTAGTAAAGATTTAATCAAATTTTTGGCAGGTCGTGATCTTCAATGGCAATTCCCTAAGCAGACTCAGGAAGAAAAGCCAAAACCACTTGATGTTCCTATGCAAATTAAGGAAGAAGAGCCAAAACCACTTGATGTCCCTATACAGACTAAGAAAGAAGACCTCATACCACTTGATGTCCCTATGCAGACTGAGGAAGAAGACCTCATACCACTTGATATCGTCTACCCACATCCAGAAATTGCTTCAAGTTATAGGGGCACCAACACAAGAGGTCAAGCATATTATGGTCTTAGATCATTAGGACCCATACAGGAAGAGGTAGTTGTGGTCAAGAAACCATACAGTTTGGTCAAAGTGACCAATGTCGTTCTTGGATTAAGAGCTCCAAAAGCAGAAGTTGGATGTTCTGGTTATGGCAGAAAGAGAAACTCTTAAGTTTCTTGCTCAAGATAAGTCTTTTGGTTGGTTTGTAATAACTCTTTAACTAGTTAGTTGTATGTTCTGGGATTGTATGTATTAAATTTTATTTTGGTAATGTATATATGCCTTGAAAGACTGATTTTGTAATTGTTTGCATCTTAGATTAGGTGATATTTAGGAAATGCATTTGTCATAACCTGATAGTTAGGAAATGCATTTGCACCTGTATGCAATAAGGTCATTAATTTGATGTTTAGGAAATGCATTTGCAGCTTAGCTCACAACCTTGCAGGTTAGATTAGGTTAGATTAGCTGATGGTTAGGATAGGTTATAAGGTCATTAATATGATATTTATGAAATGCATTTGCAGCTTAGGTCGTAACCTTGTAGGTTATATTAGGTTAGATTAGCTGATCTTTAGGATGGGTTATAGCCTGTTTGTATGTATTTGTGCTGTTTAGGAAATGCATTTGTCAGAACCTGATGTTTAAGAACTGCATTTGCACTTGTATGCAATAAGTTCATTAATGTGATGTTTTGGAAATGAATTTGCAGTTTAGAAAATGCATTTGTCATAACATGATGATTAAAAAATGCATTTGCACTTGTATGCAATAAGGTCATTAATGTGATGTTTAGAAAATGAATTTGCAGTTTAAGAAATGAAATTGTCATAACCTGATGTTTAGGAAATGCATTTGCACCTGTATACAATAAGGTCATTAATCTGATGTTTAGGAAATGCATTTGCAGTTTAGGTCATAACCTTGCAGGTTAGATTAGGTTAGATTAACTGATGTTTAGGATGGGTTATAGTCTGTTTGTATGTATTTGTGGTGTTTAGGAAATGTAATTTACATAACCTGATGTTTAGGTCATTAATATGAATTTGGTGATGCTCAAAGATTAGTGTTGCAGTTTGGAAATCAATTTGTAATAATTTGCAGTTTAGATTAGTGTTGCAGTTTAGATCATTAATCTGAATTTGGGGCTCAAAGATTAGTGTTGCAATTTGCAGTTTGGAAATGAACTTATAACAATTTGCAGTTTGGAAATGAATTTGTAACAATTTGCATGTTAGTTGTTGTTTTGTTGTTAGAAGTAGGCGGCGAAAAAAATTAGTGTTGCAAAGATGGTCCCTAAGGTTTCTTATGGAAGTGGTTGGACTAAAATGCTCCCGACGTTAACGTTCAGTCGGATGGGAAATCGGTCAAAGGACCGGTCAACCCAATTTGACAACCACATGGACCATTGGTGTAATTTTTTGTGTTTTAGGACCAAACATGCAATTTCGAGTAAACCACAAGGACTAAACATGCAATTAACTCGTATGTTAAATTGAAATTAGGTATAATTTGAGTAGACTTTTATGCGATTTGTCCTCTTTTTTATTCAAGTAGACTTAGAATGACAATTATACCCTCATGTGCAAGGCACTTGTGAGATTTAACGGAGCCTATTAACGTCCAGTTATTTGAGGACTACGGGTGTTATTCTTTGCAAATTTAAGGACGGTGAATGGAATATGAAACTACGAGGGACGGTAAATGCAATTTTGGACAAACGACATGAACATCCATCTAATTTACTCTAAAAAGTTTTATCAACCTTAACTTTTTTGTAGAACTCTCTCTTTCTGATTACCTGAAATTATAGTAACAACAGGCAGATTAATTGTTTTTCACCTACGTTTTACAATGATTGGTCTGAAATGCAGCCATAATCCGGTATCCATTTTGGACCTGATCAACCCATCTTCAAAGATCACCTTCGGGCAAGGTTAAATAAACCACATTTGCAAGAGAAAAAGGTGAAAGTATAAAATGAATAATATGCTTATTGATTTGTCTGTGCATTTGTTTGTTGTTTACAATGAAAATGTTGATTTTAACTATATTTAGCCGTCCTCCTTATCACATACGGAATTGGCTTATGTAATGTCTAGTATATATCAAAAATTTCATTATCTTATGACCTGACCAAAAAAACATCATGGGGTACGAAGTCAAAGTTTTCAGAGTTGCCGAAATAAACTCACTTAACCACAAGCCAAGTTAACTATAAATTCTTTCCAAAAGAGATAAGTTAACTATAAATATAATATTATATGAACTCATCAAAACTTTGTTCAAAAAAAATAATCTCATCAAACCTCTAAATTGATATGTTAAAGCGTGCATGCACAAGTTCTTCTTCTGTCTCCCCCCACAAAAGATTTATAGCATCATTTTTAGTTTATCTTCAAGTAATATGTGGTTTGGACCAATGGAGGGTTAAACTATACCAAACACATAAAACAAATAATTAAACCAAGTCAACACCAACCTATTCCAAATAATATATTCTCAAAATTATATGTTCAAACATGTTCTATCATCCATCATCCATCATTCACCCACTACTTTGCATTTCAACTCATTTTCATATTGTAACTCCATAGAGAACATAATATATCATCATATCATAGCTCAAGTGAGAAAAATAAATGTTCAAGAACATGCCCATGATGAGATTACTCAATAGTCTTCCATTATTCTTGATTTTAGCATGTAGTCATCTTTCATTGCATATGATCCATGCACAAACTCAAGATTCATGTAGTTCTAACTTAAATATTGCCGGTAGCCCGATCTTATTTGACACAACTAATCTCAATTGCTTCCCTGTTTGGTCTTCTGAAGGCTTCATCCTTAGAGTAAGTTTCTTCATCCATCTTATATATGTGTGTGTTTAGGGCTGCATAATGCATAATACTAATTATGATTTTAAATAATCACATATCTTGCAAAAACGTTGATAAGTTCAAGAACATGTTATTCAAGTGGCCAAGCTTGGGACTCTTTTTACCTGTTTTTAGTGAGTTATTGGGTAATTGGTGTTCAAAGTTTCATAGTATTGCCATGTCAAGCTTTTTAAAAAAAGTCATCAATATTTGTATTTATCTCACTTTCTTTTCTTTTTTGTTTGTAATAATCAAAAGATATGTTTGAATTACCAATTATAGGTTTTCTAGCATCTCCACAAATGCATTGGTTAATTTAAATCATGTGTAAGTGTAATGGTTACATATGTTGATCATCCTTACAAGATTATAAATATGATTATTCTCGTATTTTTCAGTATTCACAAGCCGGCCCAAGTTTATGGAATTTTGTCTTATCGACACCAAGCACAAATTCCTATATAGGAATGGGGTTTTCGCCAAGTGGCAGTATGGTAGGGTCCAGCGCCGTCGTTGGTTGGCTAGATAGCGGTTCGTCTGTTATGAAAAGGTATTTTCTTGGTGGCCAAACCCCGAGCCAAGTGTTGGTGGATCAGGGAAACTTGCGAATTTTGGGAAACACGTCGTCTCTTGTTTTAGACTCGTCTTCGTCTAGACTTTACTTAGCATTTCAGCTGGTTTCAGACCGAGAACCAAGTGAAAGACTTGTGTTTTCTGTTGGGGACAGCAGCAATCCCCCTCCAAGATCAGCATCCGGATTTCGCTTGACTCAACACAGAACCATGGCTGCCATCCGTTTGAATTATGCCTCTGGTGAGTCATCTAAAACATAAATGCTACAGTATAAATTTCGGTTGTCTTGAAATAATCTATTTTTGTCAATTAGCTAGTAAACCATTACTTAATGTTATCGTTGATTTTTCAAGTAACTTCATTTTCTGATTATTTTTTCCAAGTGGCTTCATTTTATTTTATTCGTGTCAATTTTTTTAAGGGTGTTGGACAAATATTTGTTTATGATTATAAGTAACAAGCGTGATTACCCGCGCGTTGCTGCGGGTCGTTAATTTTTTTCGCGTAAGTGCGAGGCATTATTATTTTTTATTTTTTGAATTTTGTGTGGTTTTATTTTTTCGGCCTCATGTTTAATAGTTTGTTTTTTTTTCTTATATGAGCTTATGTGTGGGGCTCATATTTAAAGGTTTCTTTTTTTGGCTATGCGGGTTTTTTTTTAATATAATTTTATAGGAACATGGCGTTTTTTTATTGTATTCTGTGTGGGTCGCATAGAATAAAATGACGTAGTTTTGTTCTACACGCTACAGTGCTTAAAATTTATTTTTATTCTTTTCTATTTTTTTATTTGTGTCGGTTTTGGTATTATTTTATTTTAAAAAGTCAAATTTTTGTAATTTTTTTTTCTAATTTTGTGCCGAGCGTTTTTTATTACATTGCCCACATAAAAAAAAACCAAATGGGTTTGGCCCAAGTTGGGGTCCCCCCAAAGGGCCGAGCACTATAGCGTGTAGAACAAAACTACTCGTCTTATTCTAAAACGCGATGCGTTATTATTTTAATTTATTTTAAATTTGTGCGTTTTATTTTTTCGGCCTCATGTTTAATAGTTTGACTTTTTTTTATATGGGCTTTATGTGTGGGGCTTATGTTTAAAAAGATTACTTTTTAGCTATAACTGGATTTTTTTTTAATATAAATTATGGGAAACATGGGCTTTAAATTGAGAATTGTATTTTGTGCGATGTTTATTTTTTCGGTCCTCATGTTTAATAGGCGGTTAATTTTTTGAGTAAAATTTTAATTTTTTTATTATTTTTATTATTTTTATTTTTTTGCGAATTTTATTTTTTTGTCTCATCGTGTAAAATGAAGGGTGTAGTCAAATTTCGGAAATGTTACCAGCGGGTATTTTTATCTGAATGCGTCGGTACTTTTGTAACATTTTTTTTTCCCCTATTTTGTGCCAACAATTTTTAAAAAAAAAAAAAAAAAAATTTTTGGCCGGCCCCCCCCCCCCCCCCCCAAACCCCCAATGTAAAAAAAAAATTATTGGGCCGGCCCAAGCACTGTAGCTTGCTACAGTGCTTAACGTGAATAGTGTTTTTTTCAATTGCTATTATTATATACAAGCATGATTACCCGCGCGTTGCTGCGGGTTGTTAATTTTTTTTGCGTAGTTGCGAGGCATTATTATTTTTTATTTTTTTTTATTTTGTCGTGGTTTTTATATTTTTTTTTCGGCCTCAAGGTTTTAATAGTTTTTTTTTTTTCTATATGAGCTTATGTGATGGTGCTCATGTTTAAAGGGTTTCTTTTTTTTTGTTATGCGGGTTTTTTTTTATATAATTTTTATAGGATCAATTGCTTTTTTTATTGTATTCTGTGTGTGTTTATTTTTTCGGTCTCATGTTTAATAGTGCGGGTTAATTTTTTTTGCTAAAAATTTTATTTTTATTCTTTCTTTTTTTTAATTGTGCTGGTTTGGTATTTTTTGTTATTTTAATAATCAATATTTTTTGTAATTTTTTTTTTCTATTTTGTGCCGAGCGGTTTTTTTTACATTGCCTACACAAAAAAAAAAACCAAATGGGTTGGCCCAAGTTGGGGGCCCAAAGGGCCGAGCACTATAGCGTGTAAACAAAACTACGTCGTCTTATTCTACGCGAGGGCGTTATTATTTATTTAATTTTTTTTATTTTGTCGGTTTTATTTATTGGCCTCTATGTTTAAATAGTTTGTTTTTTTTTATATGGGCTTATGTGTGGGCTTATGTTTAAAATTTCCTTTTTTTTTTTTAGCTATACGGGATTTTTTTTAATATAAATGTATTATGGACATTGGGCTTTAAAATGAGAATTGTATTTTGTGCGGGTTTATTTTTTCGGTCTCATGTTTAATAGTGCGGGTTAATTTTTGAGTTAAAATTTTATTTATTTATTATTTTTATTATTTTTAATTTTTTTTTTGCGAATTTATTTTTTTGGTCTCATCGTGTAAAATGACAGTGTTTAAGTCAATTCAGAAATGTTACCGCGGGTATTTTTTTATCTTAATGCGTCGGTCCGAATATTTTCTTTTATTGGGACGGTTTTGTAAATTTTTTTACGGGATTTTTTGTGTAAGAAAATCGTAAATAGTTAAAAGTTGAGGGACCGTTTTGTATTTTTTTTTACTTTGGGCCAGATTTCAGGCTAATTTTGGGCTAGTTTTTTTTTTACTTTGGGCCAGATTTTGGGCCACATTTTATGCGAATTTTAGGCTAGTTTGTCGACAAATGTGTATATTAGTAATAATTTTTTTATATGGCTTATGTGTTAGGCCTCATGTTTAAAGTGTTGTTTTTTTTTTTTGTTATATTGTTTTTTTTTTAATTTTTAATATAATGGGTTGTATGTTTGTGACCATATCGATTATTTTAAAGTTATTAGGTATCGAAGATGTTTCCGCGGGTATTTTTTTTATCTGAATAAATCAAAACTTTTGTAATATTTATTTTTTCCATTCCTACTTTGTGCATACAAATTAAAAAAAATATGGGCTGACCCAAAAATAGGAGCCCGTTACTGTAGCGGGTGACCCACTGTCAAAACGGCAGTGGATCAGTCACTCATTGTGTATATTTATAATGAAGTTGCACCATAAGGAATATATTAGCTAAAATTAAAGGTTGCACGTACCAATACGTACAAGACAGTTTTAAAATAATTTATATTTCGTGACTTAGAATCAGGTGTGCTTCGTGCCACACCTGACTCTCAAATGAGTCCGTCACGGTCATGTTACACATTATATAGAAAACTTGCCATAATTCATATACATATTTAATTTTTGGCAAACTAACTTTTCAATTAGAATTGTGGGAGTCAGTTTAGTTGTCGTTTTCTTTTATAACTATGACCCTTTAATGCATAAGAGAGCTAGGTGTCATAACACCATAACATCATTTTTTAGGTGTCACGTTGGCTTTAACATCATAACACCAACACCAAAAAAACTCAAGTAACCATAACACCATAACACCACTTTTTGAGACTCACTTATTTTTTCCCCTCAATTTTAAAATTAACTAAATTCATTTCATTCATTAAAAATAAAAATTACAATACTACATAAAATAAAAATACATTCGTAAATTAAAAAAAAACATTAAAGAAATAAAAAAAACATTCGAAATTAATAAAAAAAACTACTCGTCGGAGTCGTCGGTTTGGTTCGAATCCCTCGGCATTTGCGATCGTAATTTGTTTTTGATTTGTTTTTTTTGCAACTCGATCCAATACGCGTCGTCCGGAGACAAATCCTTCGTGCTAAGGGCGAGAAATCGCAACTCTTCCAAACGCGTAATCGTCCGGTCTTTTTCTTTCGACACCTCAAAAGCCTTTTCGGCGGCTTCCCGTTTGAGACAAAGCTTGTGAGACATAAACTCACCGAATTGGGACGACGAGTTACTCCCCCTGATGCTCGCCGATGTGTCGGATTTGATTTTTTTTCCGGGGTGTTGTTTACCGGGGGGACGAGGTCTTGGATCGGCACCGAATAGCTCGTCGGTGTCAACCGGTGTGGGATCGGGTGCGTCCCATTTTGCGTGTTTTCGCAAAACCGCCCATGCTTTTTCGTGATTAAACGAGCTATTTTTATTCTCGTCTTGATAAATGCCCCGAGCCCGTTTCATCAAATCATCCTCATTCTCGCTACTTTTTTTCAACCGATTGCACCTTTTGTAGATTGCGTTGAACTTTTGGCAATGATGGTTCAACGTACTCCATTTGCTTGACAACATATCCTTGGTACGTTTTTGAAAATTCAACCGATTGAATTCGTTCAAAACCCGATACCATAACGTATCCCTCGGTTGAGACCGCCCAACGTTCGGAACCTCGGAAACCGCAACGAAACATTCGGCAATTAACGTTTCCTCGTCCGATGTCCAACGTAAAGTAACGTCGCCAATCGGTTCGGACGATTTTCCTTTTTTAGCCGTGCGTTTCAATCGGTCTTTTTTTGGTTGGGATTCGGTTTGTGAAAGTGAGTTTGAAGATTGGCTTTGTTGTTGTGGCATTTAAAATTGTGGTGGGTTTTGTTGTCGGTTTTGGAAATCTTGTTGAAATGCAACAAAAGCGGTTTGTTGAGATTCAAAAAAGCTTGTTGCTCGGGAGTCATCGGAGCATGGCTAGAAAAACCGAGGAATTGAGAATTCGACGTAGGCCCGGCACGCATCGTGCCGGAATTAAAGAGGTTCCAAATCGAGCCATCAATGGGAAAGTCGAACTTTTTTTTTGCTAATGAACGTGTATAAAGATTGAGGATGAATTGAAAGTTGTGTGAAAAAATGTATATGAAATAGGGATATATATAGTAGGTAAAAAAAATTTGAAAAAATAATTTTATTAGTAAACTAGCCGTTGGCTAATTTTTAAATATTAAAATTTTTTAACATTAAAAAACTAGCCGTTGCTAGGGTTTTTTCAAAATACAAAAACTAGCCGTTTAAAGGCTTTTTTTTTAAAAAGTTTTTTTTTCAAATTACGTTGACGCGGTGACCCACGCCGTTGGCAACGGCGAAACGCCGGTATCGTAACGCAGGGCACGGCGTTGGTTTGGCACCCAACGCCGTGATGATACCGAGCACTCTAAGATTTTTTTTTTATGAATATACACATATCTGAATCATATGAAGTCTTAAATATCTCATGTAACACTATCGTAAATTTTAAGAATTTAATTTCAAATAGTTGATACCCAAGTCGTGTATTTTGTGATCTTTCTATGAGTTGTTGACAGTTGCTTAGAATATATGCTCCAAAGATTTGACTTTGACTTTTAAACATGGTTAATGGTGGGCGTTAAGTGGGGGACAACTACTTGATAACTTCTCAATTTAATAGTATGACTTTTTGTAGGTCAAGGAAGCCTAACAACCTTATTATAACTTCATTTTCAATCAAGCACTCTTTCCATAATCAGTAATGGTTCATACATTGTTTGCATATGCATTCTTATACCAAATTCAGTGTATTGTAATATCTTCAATGCTTATGATACAAGCTACAGTCTCGTTCAAGATTTTGATGTTTATCTATGTGTTTATGGTATAGGTCAAGCTAGCAAGATTAAGGCTCCTTACTCGAACTTGAAGAGGAGTCATGGAATATTGAACATGTTTGGATGGGGGATATTGCTCCCTATTGGTGTAATAGTTGCTCGTTATTTTAAGCATTTGGACCCGTTGTGGTTTTATGTGCACTCGGGGATACAGTCATTAGGATTTATTCTTGGACTATCAGGCGTGATTGCAGGATTTGTTTTAGATAATAAACTCGAGGCTAATGTTCGGAAGCACAAAGGACTTGGCATAAGCATTCTTACACTTGGTTGTCTTCAGGTTGATACCCGACTCATGCATATTCTCTCTTTGCTGGTTTCTTTTTTCTCAAACGCGGATATGTATTTGGGTACTATTAGTAAAGTTCTTGATTAACTACGTAATAACTATGATTTTGTTTTCTTGCAGGTTCTAGCACTTTTAGCTCGTCCATCTATAGATGCAAAAACAAGAATATACTGGAACTGGTATCACTACAGTGTGGGAAGAATTGCAATATTCTTTGCGATTGTGAATATTTTCTATGGAATCCACGTAGCTGACGCGGGAAGCTCAGGGAAGCAATTTTATTGAAGTTTATTCTTGGAATATTTGTTATAATCGTCGTCGTTTTAGAGTTCATGAGGTTAAAGAAGAAATAGACGTATCTTCCTCTTTCAGCTTGCAACGTAGATATAGTAGGCTCTTGTGTGCATTCGAACCGATAGCGATTGTTGTCATTTGTTACGCTTATATGACATATCTCTAACTCATAGGGTTTGAGAAATATAAGCTTTCATCATTTTTTTGTGTTAAACATACGTTATTAGAAAATTCATTGCATTCCATTTATGTAATATCTTGTTTGTCTAATACAGATTTTAATACACGAGGTTTAATTGAATCATATTAGAAATTGAGGTTTTAATTTTTTTTTTCTTTAATATAATCTGAGACTATGTTATTTTAATTCTCTGCATGAATCTATACTACATATAATGTTGGAAGAAACTTTTCTCTGTTAAATGCTCTTAATATTGAAAATTAAATAATACAAGTATTTATGCAATGTGTACAATAATTGATGCACCAACACATCTTTTATATAATAAAAGAATTACATCGTTTCGGAGTTTTTTATTAGATTTAATTTTATAGGAAAAAATTGAACCAACCACGTCGTTTGATTTTGATACGTGGGCAAAATCGTGCTATTTGATTGGTTAAAAAAAGTCAAAATTGAATTCAATTTGATCAAAATTAAAAAATTTGGTAGAGAAAAAAACACATAAATATATATGTGTCAAATTTGTGAAAACAAAAACTTAAAAAGAATAGTTAATTAATAAAACTTTAATGGTTGTATTTTAAATAAATTATATGGAGTTAAGTGTAAACTTATAATATAAACATTTACATGTTTTATTTAATAACATTCAAAAAAATAAACAATAACCTCTTTAAGACTTTATAAAATAAACCTTCCTTTATTTTTAAAAATACAATATATATGTTGTTTTTAAAAAATACAACATATATATGCACAAAATTATTAATATCAAAATGAAAGCACGAATTATAGTGCATGTAAATAAAATACAAGAATTCTAAAACGTAAACGAACAACTCAATATTTTTTATTTCCCCCTCTTTAATGAAGTTTAATGTAAGAATATTACGAAAAAAATTAATATTTTTATTATAATGCGTACAATCAGGACTAAATTGTTATTTCATTTTATTAGATTTATCAACGCGTTACACTATTTTGAATATTATAGCTACTAAAATTATTATTAACAGGAATAATAAATATCAAATGTAAGCAAACGAAGTACTGTGATATAATGCAGACAAATTAACGTGATTCTATTTATAACAACGACAAATGTAATTCCTTTATTTAAAAGTTTAAATAAATAGTCCGGAAAAACTTTTAAAAAAACTTAATATTTGAACATCTATCAACCGTGTCATAGGCATTTATTATTAAATTGAGTGTACAACATGAAAAGAATGGTAAATTTAAACAACGTAAATGATAAACCTCAACATACATGTCACTTAAACAAAGTTAAACCTTTTCATCTAACAAAAATCCTTTAAAAAATATAAACCGATATTAATACATAATAAAATTTTACGTACAAACTAAAATTTTAAACACGAGCAAATTTTTATATGTTGATATACTAAACTAAAATTTTAAAATAAATTTGATTTATGTGTAAACCCGTGCATGAAATTTATAACTAGTAGCACTTATGGTCAAATTTATAATTAATGTTATTTATTAAGACATCAATTAGTAGAACATAACAATCAACAAAACTCAATTTGTACAAACCAACCAAGAACAAAGTATAAACTAATGTAAACATATAGATAATTAATGATTATTTTTAAAACCACCCGAAATACAATGAATATTAAATAAGTTGTACAAACTAATAAATACACTGCAAATCATAACAAATTATGGGTTTTTTGAAAACCAGACCGATTAACCTAAATGGTGTTTCAACCAAGAAACCGAAGCGTGCCGCCAGTTCGATTAACCAATTAAAATCTGTATGAAAACAAAAAGGAGAGACCGAGGTGTACAGAAATCAGCTACAATTACCCCTTGTTAAGAAACAGTGAAATTAGCGTCAGTAAGCCAAACAACCTTACCCCCAACAACAACAACTGCAGATTAAACCGAAAGTAAAACCAACCGACACATCACGGTCAACTTCAACTTCCAAATCCAAACGTAAACCCTAACACTAGTTCCGATTAACCACAATGCACCATTCATAACACACACTGTAACCAGATCCACTAAACTCAAATGGATAATAATGACATTGATTACAATGCCATTTTCAATAACAATCAAGGACCTAAATCTAAACTAAATAATTTGCCTGTTTATGATACTGATGATATTTTTTATGAATTGGTTCATCATGGCATTGCTGCAAATAATACCAGGTATTCTGCATTCAGTTTTACTTATTCATTAGTTTCTTAGTGGGTCTTTGTTTAAGCTTATTTTTGGGCTTATCAGCTTATGTCATTTCGGCCTTATATTATGTGGGCTTATGAGCTTATTTGATTTCGGCTTATATAACATTATGTTGAATCATGGTTTAGGATAGCGGTATTGGATTAAGTGGGCCAGATTTGGTTTTTTGTTTGTCTAGTAATTGTCTTGATTGTATAGGCGTGGCTTCTTATGTTGAATCATGCTTTTGTCTTAGTTTTGTAGATTTGTTTTGGTAGGTTTTATTTCTTTGTAATTGTGTCTTGTTTTTTTTTTCCTCGGGTCCCATCCTTGTTAATTGCCTTGTTAAGAAGGTGGGTTGCCATTTACTGTGTATGTTTGGTTCCGTCAATAAATGTTGCCTTTCTAAAAAAAACATAAGCCTCAAATTTGTGGCTTATATTGTAACTTATGGGCTTATATAAGTTTATCATATCGTAATAAACTTATATAAGCCCACAAGTCTCAAAATAAGCCATAAAATTGAGGCTTATGTTATATAAGCCGAAATCAAATAAGATCATAAGCTCACATATAAGCCGAAACAAACACCCCCTTATATTTTATAAGCTTGTTGTTTCCGGCTTATAAGCTAATTATTCTGTTAGAGGACGCATAAATGTTGTAAGAGCACTATAACTGTTATAGGCGCCACCACGTTAAGACCCCTATAACATAAAGTCATAAATACCCTATCCAATAACATTCCTATAACACACCACCAAAAATACTCCACTAACTAAAAAAAAAAAGCCCCAAAACGATCGTCATCCCAATGGCAGGTGCCATTTTGGCACCTATAACTTATAGGGTCACTGCACCTTGCCCTCGTAGGTGTTTTTATATAAATCTAAAAATTGAGGTTAAACTAAGGCGGTGTTTGGGATTTTGCTTATTTTTTGTGCGTATGCTTCTGCTAAAAGATAAGTACTTATGAGTTATGACATAGTGTTTGAATCTGCTTGTCTAAATTGCAATAATACTCGAAAAAATAAAGTCAAATCTATCTATAAAAAAGTATTATCATTAAATAAGTATTTGTGAAATAAGCAGCTTTCTACAGAAACTGCTTATTTTGCCTCAAATTAAACAGATAAATACAAAAATGAAAAAATAAATAAAAAATTCCCAAATAGTCGCTAAGAAGTTCGGCGGTATCTATATCCAGTGTTTTGTTCAATGTTGTTACAAAGGACAAGCTTGACAAGTTATTTAACTGTATAATTAAGTATTGCAAAGGAATATAGTTGATAGTAGGCTATACAAGCTACTAAAAGTTGGGGAATTACTTTGCGGCCTAGATTATGCCTTTTACCTTGCGTTTTTCAAAATTAGTATTTGAAATATAATATAACTTGAAGTACTTAGTTTGAGCAACTAGTTTTTTTTAACCCCGGGCATGCTATTTGTGCTTCTTGATTAGTTACTTCCACACAAGCTCTTTAGATGATGCAGGATTGTACATGTAAATAGATTCACAAGTGTTTCCCTAGATGTTCTTGTGTTGTCATTTGTCAAGCAACAAGTTGAGAAATTTCATTTTCTCCGTAAGATTTTAGAGAGTATCATGGGTTGACACTTCAACTTCTAATTTTTTTTTGAGGATATTAGCTTGTTCTTGAAGGTTACTGCAAGGGTGAAGATAGCTTGAGATTATAAGTGAGCACATTATGATTCACGATCAACCAAAGAATTTCGAAGGGTTGAAAAGGCTTAATTTAATCAACTCAATCAAGGCATATTTTGATCAGAACACCTAATGTTATGCTGTAAATGTTTTATATCAATTTAGAATGCGTGGAAATAAGTATTTTTAACATTATGTGTAATAGAGAACTTGCTTAAGTTTAATCGTCAATATCGTTCCAGCTACAATAACCTACCTTGTGAATGAGAGTTTAATGCCAAATAAGTCGGTTTACCTTCCTCGAATGGGTGCATTATTGTCAAATATGGTCCTACACTTGAAGGCCATAAAAAGTTTACCAAAGCATGTCACTTACTTGAGCCTAGCCTTCTTACGCATGAAAAAATATCCTTTCTTTGAGGTTTAGACAATGACTAATTATGCAAAATAAAATTGAATTAGGCAGTGACCATTTAGCAAAAAATATCCTTTCTTTGATGGTAGTGGCGAATCAAGATCCTAAACGGTGGAGTATTACTTGGTTTCCAAGGTTGCATCTTTTACCTTTTTGTTTTAGAAAAAGCAGTGTAAGCCATGTTAGGAATATAGTACAGATTGAAGTATTTAATATGACTTCCTGGTATTCTCAACCCATAAGATGCTATCTGTACTTCTTGTTTAGTTACTTCCACACCAACTCTTTTAACGATGTGGGATTGCACACAAATAGATATTCAAGTCCCCCCCCCCTCCTCTCTCCTCTTTTGATGTTCATGGTTTGTCAGTTCAGAAGTAGAGCAATCTCAGTTTCACCATAAGGTTTTAGAAAGTATTCTGGGCTGGTCCACCTCTAATGACTTGAGCACATGTGGGGAGACACATTATATTCACAATGTTCTATAAGTAGAATAATGGTTCTTTGCTTGAGGATTAAAAATTACCATGTATGCATAATAGGATTTAAATTTTGTGATGTTCTCTTTTCAGCCAGCTTTTAACAGTGAACCTGGGCACTTCGTTTTCATTCCCTCTGGTTGAAATATTGGGTGTTTGGGTTGTAGAAAGGTAGGGCGTTTTACGGGCTTATATTGTAGTTTTAATTACTTAAAAATTGCAGATACATGATGACATAAGAGGATCCCCTAGAGTTATTATTCGAGTAGAAGTTCCCACCTTTGCATAAACAATAACCCTATGCTGTCCTATTTACCGGGGAAACCCTTTACCAAAAAAAAAAAACCCTATGCTGTCATGGAGGTGTAACCATATGTGTTCATGGAGGCAAAGATGGGAAAAGAGGAACTTTTGTACACATTCTGTGTACATTATTGGCATAGAAATGATTACAGAAATTGATAATTTTATGTATGCTTTTTATTAATTGTTGATATGACATATTCATTTCTTGTATGAGTAGCCAAACGTACTGGTGGCACTTGAATACGCTGCTCATTTATTGTAATTTTCTGATCTTACAGATCAAGTTCTGCACCTACCCCAGAATCAACTGCAAATACAAAGAAGATTTCTAATGCAGATGATAATCCCTTTGTCGTTCTAGAATCTACTTCAACCGCTCGTAATGCATACCCGAGTTTTCCCACTGATCCGCTGGAAGAGATTCCTAAGTTTAGCGAATCTGGGATCCTGAAAAGCCGAGGATCATCAGTAAGTGGGAGTGTGTTTGACGAAATAGACCTCCTTGAGAGTTTTAGTAATATGAATAACACGAAAATGAATCAGATCCCTTCAAAAGAAAAATCAGGTATGAGTAGGGATCGAAGTTCTGTTAGTAAAGATTCAACACAAAAAGCTTCTTTTAGATACTCTGAAAGTCAACCGCGAGATGCGTCTGTTGATGGTTCTCAAGAATCTCATCATACATCTGTTGATCAGTCTACTTCTCCACCTTCGTATACATCAGAACATGTCCAGCTGGCTGATGAAATATGGCTCACTGTGTCCGAGATACCTCTGTTCACGCAACCAACTAGAGCTCCACCACCTTTGAGACCCCCTCCTCAATTACCAAGGCATATTTCAAAGCCTGAAAGAGGGTCATTACGTTCAAGCTCCAGCAAATTTGGAAATGGTTTATTTTCTCCAAATTCTCCTAAATACCCTCAAAGTCCTAGGTCATATCAACCTGCAGTGAATAGTCCTTTATCTTCGCCCTTAGATGACCTTGATAGTTTTTCCACTAATAGGATGCCAAATAATAGTCATGCCCAAGCTGTACAGAGGGACTCAACTTTAGCTGCTGCTGCAATGAAGGAGGCTATGGATAGAGCTGAAGCTAAGTTTAGGCATGCAAAGGAAGTAAGAGAAAGAGAAAATGCAAAGGCTTCTAAAAATAAAGAATCCATCCAGCAAGATAGAGATGAACATGGTATACAAGAAAGGTTAAGGCAACAGAGAGAGAAAGAAGAGGAAGAGAGAGAGCAAAGGCGGCTTGATAAAGAGAGGATGAGGGAAGTTGAAAGGCAAAGGGCTAGGCAAGCTGTAGAAAGGGCTACTAGGGAAGCTCGTGAAAGAGCGTCTTTAGAAGCATATGAGAGACAATCCGCTGAAGCCCGTTTAAAATCTGAGCGGGCTGCTGTTCAGAGAGCGCAAGCTGAAGCCCGTGAGAGGGCCGCAGCTGGGGCAAAGGACAGAGCAGAAAGGGCTGCTGATGAAGTTAAGGAGAAAGCTGAAGCAGAAACGAGGCATAGAGCAGAACGTGTTGCCTTAGAAAGGGTTGCTACTGTGGCTAGAAAGAGAGCTGCTGCAGAAGCTCAAGATAAGGCGTCCACTTTGAGGATGAACCAACAAAAGAATGATAATGACCTTGAATCCTTTTTTAGTACTAGTTCCCGACCAAACAGTGCTCCAAGACCAAGGACAACTTCCTCTGTGAGTTAATTGTAAATCATACAAATGAAAAATTCTTCAATATGTTAAATTTTCTGTTGTTGATATTTTTAGCCCTATGTTTGCTTCTCAATTTAGGACTCTGCATATGATCCACTGTCTCAGAACAGACGAGGAACAGAAGAGGCCCACAGGACTTCAACCACTGGTGTACCCTCGAACTTGAGGAAAGCATCCTCCACCTCTAATTTTGTTGATGATCTTAGCGAAATTTTTAGAGGTATATATTCATTGAAATTTGTTCTGAGATAATAAATGACTGAGTTTCTGTTGTTACCGCTTGCTAATACCTTCTCTTTCCAAAAGCTGCTTCAACATCTGCACAGTTCCAAGAAGTTGAAGGGGAACCTGAGGAAAGACGAAGAGCAAGGCTGGAAAGAGAGCAACGTACTCAGGAACGAGCGGTATGTGATACTAGGATTTTTTCATCCTTTTAATCCAATCATGCATGTCATGGTTTGATGTGACATGTTTATGTGATAAATGACTGTGCATAGGCGAAAGCGCTGGATGAAAAGAATCAGCGGGATCTGCAATCTCAAAGAGAACAGGAAGAACGAAACGTAAGTATACGGACATCTTTTTGTTCTTTCCTTATCTTTATCAATACTTCATATATCAAGAATATAAATGTAAAGATTGGAGCATATAGCAAGCATTGGAATACTTCCATTTTTTGGGGGGTTGCCCATCTTATATGTTGCTACTCTGCTTTGCTCAGTATCGTATCATTTCATGTCATTTTCATTTTCATTTTCTTTTTACTTTTCTGATCATTTCAGAGGATTGGCGGAACTTTAGATGCTGAAGTTAAGCGTTGGGCAGCAGGGAAAGAAGGGAATTTGCGTGCTCTCCTATCCTCACTACAATATGTTAGATTTGCCGTCTTGTCCTTTGCTTCTTTATGTAGAGGTGGCAATTGAGACCCATTTACTTATGACTAAGTTGTGGAGGGTTCTGATTTATCTCTAATGGGTCAGTGTGTAAAATTAAAATAATAGCAAATGAGGAAACAGGTCAACTGGCTAGAATGTCATCCTTTTTGTATATTTAATGGAAAAACTTTCTCCTAAACCTTTTTATAAGAAAGGTAACTTACTATTGAATTAATATCATGTTTGTTATCATATTTAGCAAACCAATCATTTATAAACAGTTAACCTTTGGTGGAAAAATAGCTGGTCAGGCCAACACAACCCAACCCACACCGCATTTTTACCCATTTGACTTGCACCCAACTTGCCCATCTTGCTACCTCTACTTTTCTGCTTAAGGATTCAAATTGCTGTAAATATGTTTAAGTATAGCGCTTAAAGTCAAGAACCACATTTATGATCTATCATCATTATCATAAATAAGTAACTGACTCATGATATTTTAATATCTCATAAACGATACAGATTTATGCTATCGAGTATCGACAATGCTATAAGCCTTTTCATTTTATCATTTATAGTTTGAAGAAATCAGTACATTTGACATAACTTTTTATCCTTTTGTAAGTCTACTTATTCTTCTCTGAATTGATTGTCAGGTTCTTTGGCCTGCATGTGGTTGGCAGCCTGTTTCATTGATTGATCTGATCAATGGTGCCAATGTCAAAAAAGCATATAGAAAGGCAACTTTGTGTATCCATCCTGATAAAGTGCAACAAAAAGGAGCTACTCTTCAACAGAAATATGTTGCTGAGAAGGTCTTTGATATACTTAAGGTACTTAATTAATTAACCTAACATAGTTAAAGATTAAAAATAAAGTGTACGACTTATAAAGATACAATGTGTACTTGAGAGGGGAGGGGGGGTTGAATCTGAGTTTTGGATTTTCTGCTTATGATTATTTAGCAATCAGTTTGAGATAATTGTTTTCGTACTTTCTAGTTGCTACAACAATACATTAAAGAGTTTCAATAAATTACGAATTTACACTTCTTTCACATCTAAATAGAGTGCTTTTACTGCCACATCTCATATGGCATCTCTTTTTCTTACAAGAACATTTGTTTTGGTCATTTTATGTAAATTTGTCAACACTCAAGCAGCTAATCACCTTATTATTCTAAGTCCACAAGTTTACAACTGATTACCAGATATTATTAATCTATTTACATCAATGCTTTCATTCTTCCAAGGCACATGCACAGCCAAACACCCCCTTATGTAGTTTTTTTTTCTTTTTTCTTGGCATTCATGTTATTATATTCTAGATATACAAAATAAGTAAAGTATTGTGGTGGTTTTGTCATAATTTTGAGTTTGATATGTTAACAGGAGGCATGGAATAAGTTCAATTCAGAGGAACTCTTTTAAGTCCATGACCTTTCTACCAATCACTAATCGCTACAAGAAATAATGTTTTTCATTGGAAAAAATGATGTGCACATACATTTTTACCGAGTGTTGCACATCTAAATCCCCTGCATGGATGGAACTTCTTCACGTGGGCTTGAGTGACAAAGTCGAGGATTCAACATTCTTGTATGTCTGTATATTATTAATATTGGTTATATGCTTATGTGTTGCCATATAGTAGGGATTGTAGGGATGCCATCATAAGCAAAAGTTTCTGATTCTTTTTGCTTCTCTTTTAAGATTCCCTTGTGCTGTTATTGGTACAGAAACAATGTGAGGAACTAACGGGTTCTGTCTTGGTGTATAAGTTTCAGACTGAATATTATTTGAATGAATTTCAAGGCACATTCTTCTTGGATTTCGTTTCTGTTAAGTTTTACTCATTTGATCCATTACAATTTAAATCTAACTACCTACCTATTCATAAGATGTATCGGAATTGTTAAATCAGGGTAGCAGTTACATAATCGATATGGTAATTCGTGGACGTCACTCAAGCTGAGCGATTGGCTGCCCTTCTCTCTGTGGGCTGCGAATTAAAGCTTTATGTTCTAGTGTTGCAAAACAAGGCCTCCAAAGGCCGATTAATCGCCGCCTAGGCGTTACTGAGCCACCAACCTTTCCAATTTGTGTAAATCGGTCGAACAAATTGGTCAACCTTGGTCAACGACGATGAATGGTGGTCTAACTTGCCGAAACGTGAAAATCTTGTCAGAAATACTCAAAACACACCGTAAACTTGTTTTAGTCGCTTATAGTTGGTGTTTATATCTATTACAATTTGTTTTTTAAATATCTTGTTGGAAATGCCCAAAACTCGCCGAAAATCCCAAAAAATTGCCAGAAATGCCAATCCGATTAATCACCAATTAACCCCGCCTAAACCGATTATAAGCTACAAAAAAATCGACCGCTCAACTACCGATTCGCGATTCTTGCAACCTTTGCTCTATATGTAGACTAAACAACTACTACGAAGCATATCATTAATACATAGGGCCCATTTAGTATCCGGATTTTGTTCCTTGTGTTACGAATAAGGAATTAAGGATGAATAAAGCTATTTGGTATATGGGTGTCGGTTTAAGATATGGGTGTGATAGCTAAAAAGTCACCTTTTGCAAATTCTAATGAAATAGGTAGGGTTTAACACTATTTTATCTATCTATCCATACTCACTATATATAAAACACGTATAATTTATTTTTAATTTAAAAATGAGTAATGATTTATACCAAAAGTACCCTTTAAATTTCAAATTTCTTTTTACTTTTTCACCATAAAAGGTTTGACTTGTTTTTAAAAAGTTGTTTTATAACCATTATCAAAATTTTAACCAATCACATTTAATACATACTATATATCATTTTAACTATATATATAAAACTCAACATTCCAAGTAACGCACGAAGATCTAAAAGAATGCTTATCTTTGGCATTGCATTTACGGATATGATTAAGTCCCGTGAATATAAAACAATAATGTTTGTTGTAGAGTGAACCGAGTTCGCCTACACCACCATTGTACCGATACAATTCAATAAGGAGTGATGTTGTCTAACGATATAGTTGAGAAGCGTTGGAGTCGTTCAACCTCTTCATTACATTTGATAAAATGAACACCAATATCCATGTCCATGTTGCAGTTTAGTGCAAAACAATTTTTTATAAGACAATGACGCCGCTCCTAACTACTTATTGTCTAAACCCTAATTAAAAGAAAGGAAAAAGAAACTGAAATTCACTTTTCTCAATGAACTCAAAAACCCTAACAGTTAAGCTTATTAGATATTCAAAAATTCCAATAAGCACATATAATAAGCCAAATATGAAGCTAGACTAATGAGTAATGACTACCAAGGGGTGTTTGTTTCGGTTTATAAAACATAAGCCCATTTGGGTTTATATTTCATAAGCTCCAATTTTTTAGCTTATTGTAAGACTTAGGGGCTTATATAAGTTTATTATATCATACTCCCTCCATCCCACAATTATTCTCTCATATTGATTTTTCAAGTCTTTTTCTTTCAACTTTGACCTTAAATAATTTTGTTTGTGTTATATAATATTTGATGCAAAATATATGAATTGATAGGGTTTTAAATGTTATAATTTTCATCAAGTATTATATAACACAAATAAAAATATTTAAGGTCAGAATTTGAAGAAAAAGACTTGAAAAATCAATATAGGACAATAATTTTAAGACGAAGAGAGTAATAAACTTATATAAGCCCTCCAAGTCTCAAAATAAGCCAGAAAATTGAGGCTTATGAAATATAAGCCCAAATCAAATTTTATTTCGGCTTATATTTCATAAGCCCCAATATTCTAGCTTATTTTGAGACTTATGGGCTTATATAAGTTTATCATATCATAATAAACTTATATAAGCCCACACAAGTCTTAAAATAAGTCGAAAAATAAGCTTATGTTTCATAAACCGAAACAAACACTCGCTGGGTCTTGAAAAACTCAAAATTGAAAAAGAAATAATATAGGGCCAAAAACATAAATTAAAACGGGGCAACCCAACCCAGCATTTCAACACACATATGACATAATCTGTAGCGCGCGAGAAGTGCACCATTAATTTGTTAGAAAAACACACAAACACAAAAATGGCAGCAGCAGACGGTGAAGAGACTGAAAAACGTTCAACAACAAGATCTGCAATTAAATCTAACACCTCCTTCAATAATTACCCTATTTGGAAACACAAGGTTACTTTTTTAATTTTTGCTTTTTACTTTTTATCAATCAATCTCAATTGAATTATACCGTCGTCTATACTTATTTCACTCACTCTATTTTTATTCATTCCTAATTTTCTCGTTTTTTCAATTACTGTTTTATTGATAACATGTTTTTAGCTTTAAACGTACTTTATTTTTCGGGTTCAGGTCGTTAAATAGCAATCAACTTTCTCCAAGGTCCTCCCATTAATTGTTACCAACTTTTAAAAAGTATTCTCATATGCGCATTTTGGTAATGTGTCGCATAAAATTAAAAAACAGTGACACGACATGTCACCAAAATGTACTTAGTCGAAAACTTTTCGAAGTATGTAAACATTTAATGGGACATTTTTCAGTTCACGTACTCAAACGGGTCTTTTAAGAAAGTTTGTTGCTATTTTATGACATAAACCTTTATTTTTCATTCTATGTTTATATCTGTGTTAATCTCTAAAATATTGGTCGGTCTTGAACTCTTCGGCAAGAGATTGTTTATATAGGGATAATTACCTAGAAATTCATCTAACTTGTCACTTTTTCTAGTTGTGTAGCCTTCTTTTTTCTTTCCTATACTATACCTAAACTTTTGAATTTCGTCTTTTGTGTGTATTTTGCTCATGTAAAATGACCATTTTATTCTTCGCTGTCAATAGTGCTTACAAAACATAAGGGTAAAATGGTCATTTTACATGAGCAAAATACACACAAGACACAGGATTTAAAAGTTTGGGTATAGAATAGGAAAAAAATGCTACACACAACTAGCAAAAGTGACAAGTTAAATGAATTTTTAGGTAATTAACCCGTTTAGGGAGTAATAAACTAACATGAACTATATATTAAGTTCACTTAGTTAAATGAACAAACATACAAGTATGGTTGGATTAGTGAAAACCCCCTCCCTCTAGAGACAAAGGTCAAGGGTTCGATCCTCACTCCCTGCAAGGCCGGAGGTCCTTTGGAAGTAGTCTCTCTACCTTTGTGTAGGGGTAAGGCTGTCTACACGGTATTGGATACCGTTGAGTTTTTAGTTAAATGAACAAACATGAATAAAACTTATTTACGTTTGTGAACAGTTCGTTAA